>CABFWO010003135.1:15711-29539 GCA_902155825.1 Timema genevievae | reverse complement strand
GGGGGGGGTTGTTGTCAAATACTAAATTCGAAAAAATAATGGCAGTTAGAGATTAACATTTTTCTGTAAAATTTTCAGATGATTGAATCCCTGAGGAATTTGATTCATAGTAATATTGAGGTATTAAATTATTACATATGATCTGGTCTACAGAATACCCAACGATAGTGACGCATACAGCCACCAAGCGCCGTAGTCGATACGTGATAGTGAGAAGAGAACTGAAATCGCTAGTAATACTTGGTTGCGGCTCATTTTATTATAGTTTTTCTGGTGTTAACGTCTAAACTCGGGTTATCTTGATCGCATTTTTTACATTTAAATAGCTGGATTTTTTCCCTCCATAAAAATATAATTGAAAATAAAATTTTATAAAAGTGAAAATGTTCCATCCCACATTTCTCTATATATGTGTAGGCTCTCACTTGTTTTCTATACATATTAGTGTTATTAGTGCTCTTAGCTCATAGTTTCCCAACCGGTGGTCCGCAGGCCCGTTGCTGCTGGTCTACAAAGAAATTATTATTTTTTGTCAGTAGTTACGCTTATGAAAATTACTATTCTTTTTGGCAATAATCAATTTTATTTTTAAATAAATACACTCTATAGTCCAGAATAAGTGGGAGTAACACCGACCCTATACACCTCAATTACGTGTTTGTAAAATTTAACTATCTATTTGTTTGTTGGTGTGATCATGCGTAGGATAAAATTGGTCGTAAACACGTAATCAACTTACACAGTTAACTTTTTCATAACTTCTTCAATAAGTTTTAAACATACATCTCCAGGATATTTGACGTGCACTTTCCAAGCACTGTCGTAAACAGTAACACTTTTAAAAGCTACAGTTACTTAAAACAGTTCCATTAAAACAAACCAACGCCAGGAAAGTTCAGGAATCGGGCTTAAAGGTCTTACTGAAGGTTGATAGTGGGGGGGATGGTTTGAGGGATTAAATTCCACACACAAAGTATGACCTATGTAGGCCCATGTCTCTTCGTCCATTTCCTTTTGTTATGTCTCTGTCTGGGCTACATCTAATGAGCTAAACTAAATAATATTCTAATTTATTTCATGAACGTTCCGAAGTCGAGCCAACCTCCCTCCCTCTCATATATAGGATCCTGAGAATAACATCTGACATTTGCAAAAAGTTACTACAGTAAATCTTGTTCGTCAAATCATCTGATCCGCAGCTGTCACTTTTGATTAATGATATATACTTATTTAGTTATAAAACAACACTAATAATAGAGTAAAATGTTTGTAGTTTATAAAAGGTTTCTACCTTCCAGAAGCTTACTATACTTATTGGAACCTTGATTTTCTTACGAGAGGACATTTGAAGCACCTTTTATTTAGAAAATAAAAACTTTTTGTGATCAACATTAGCAACAATTTACTATATTATTTGTGTTTTTTAATCATTATTAATATTATCTATCAAAAGTGACGGTTGTATCCCACATGGATACGTGAAAGTAGATCTAGTAACATTTTAAAGCTGCCAGATATGTCGATTCGTAAGAAAATTGGGGTGGTTGTATTCCCGTCAGCCATGGAACCATCACTTTACACACCCCTGGCCAAGGAACCAAAGTCATATCATTTTCTACCTTGACGGGCGGCTCCAGGTTGTAGGTTAAGGTTCTTCTTGAAAACCTTCACCACTCTTACAACATCTTTTCAGTTTGTGCTTCACAAGTCTCATCTCATCGCAAACAACCCTCCCTCTTCCCTCTACATACATCCCTTGCAACTACCCCGCTTGTGTGACAACCTCACCCCCCACTATATCATACTTCGTGTCATACTACAAATGACAACATCCCGTCTCCTTTTGTGTTTTCCCATCATACGTCATTTCAAGGAGCAATCTTGTTAGAAAGGAGCTTCACGTCGCGCATGTCACATGTCGATGGACATTTATCTGTATCAGGGGCATTAAACGTGGACTTTCTGAATCTAGTCCCCTCGACCGTGACGGGAATCGAATTTTATATCCCTAACTTAGAAGACATACGCGCAAGAGATTGATCTAAGGTTTCGTTGATATTTTTTAAAAACTATTATTATGTTTACAATAAAGGTTTATAACGACATTATCTAAAGGTATCGGTGTTATAATGGTAATTTAAAGCGAATGTAACGCCTCATGAAAATAAAGCTTTAAAAATAATTTAGTGGTAAGTTCTCAACAGTATTTTATCTATTTATTTGAGGTATTTAACGCTCACTTTTTGAACCGACTTATCATATCATCACACGAGGGGCTACCAATTTTACCGACAAAGGTATGTTCACATGCCTTTCAGTGCCACAATCGACATCGGAGTATCGGACCGATGGCTTTACTTCCCCGCAGAAGGAAGTTGTTCTACGGATCTGTAAATCCATCGACCTCGGCTGGATTTGAACGTTGAAAGATCGGGTTCTGAGGCGAGCACCTAGTTCCAAGTAGGAGGATCGTAACTTTGGAAAAAGTGTACCCACATTTGTATAGAAAGAAAGTGAGAAATCATGTTGTAAGATCTATCTACGTATGCCCGGATGAGATTCGAACTTTGATCTCATTGTCACAGGCCAACCAGACTAGGTAAGACTTGACACCTTGTCCACCTAACCAAAGGTGCTAATCTAAAAAAAAGTTAAAAGATGTGGATAGCTCATAGGGGCAGTAAGACGCGTAGAGATAAAATAAAACTTAGAGCCAACTACTGTACTGTATCTGACATATTTAAAGACGGAAAGCGTGTATGGATGTATTTCTCTATTGTGTTTAGACGAATAAAAACAACTTGCCTTTTGTTTTTACGTGGTCAGTGAAGTAGAAAGGTAGTAGAACAGGACTTACGAAGCAAAAAAGAGCATAGCGGAAATTTGATGGCCCCACAAAGAGAAAAATAAGTGGTGGTAATTATTATGTTTTACGTGTCTCTTGTGTGTTTTTGCACTTGGACGCAAACAAGTCTTGATGGTGTAAACTTCGTTCCTTTGACCTCGTTGAATGCTATTTTGTTTTTATTGATCAGGGTTCAATGCTTTTAATGTCTTAAAGTATTTTAAAACTACCCATATTTCAAGGTAGTTTGATTTTAATAGTCAAATTGGGTAAATTATTTGTGATAAAAAACATAATATTGTAAATTTGACAATATTGTATAAATGGTTCACCTACATTATTCTGGGAGTAATTTAAATGGTGCTGCTTTACATTTCATAATTATTTGTAAATATAAAGGTATACTGCAAAACTGTACCACAAGAAAAATCGACCAGGGGACCTGGAGATTGAACCAGAAGACAAGGTAGAGGAAGACGAAAAACGACCCAGCATTTTAAAGAGTGAAGTATAGAGAACCATAAAGGACATGCGAGGAAGGAGAGTTGCTGGAGATAACGACATACCATCCGACCTTCTGAAAAAAACTGGAGAACAATGGTGGAATGGCTTGACAAAACTTATATATAGGATTTATGAATCAGGAGAATGGCCCAAAAATTTTCTAAACGTAACCGTTGTGGCTCTAAAGAAGAGGAAACAAGCCAAAAAATGCAGTGACCATAGGACCATCAGCCTCATCTCTCATGTGCGGAAGATCGTGGCAATAATGCTCAACAGGTGACTAGAACACAAAATAGAAAGTGTGATGGAAGAAGAACATTTTAGAGCCAGAAAAGGAACCAGAGATGCCATCGGAATGTCGAGAGTAATTTAAGAGAGTGCTGGAAGTCAAGGAAGAGGTCTACATTGGTTTCACCTACTAGCAAAAGGTGTTGGATAGAGTAAAGTGGAAGAAACTGATGGAAATATTTAAGAAGATTAGCATCAACTGGAGGGACATAAGGTTGATTGCAAACATTTATCTGGGACAGCTAGTGAAGGTGAGGCTGAATGACGGAAAGACCAAAAGCGTAGAGATGGGAAGAGGAGTGAGGCAGGAATGCTGTTTGTCACCCAGTCTGTTCAACTTGTATAGAGAGTGGCTGGTCAGAGAAGTCCTGGAGGGACGTGGACATTTCACGATAAAAGGACGCGTCATCAACACAATAAAAAAGTAGATGATCTAGCACTGTTAGCCAAAAATAATGAAGAGTTGCAGGAAAAGATTAACCGGCTAGTGGGAGAAGATATGGTATAGGATCAACATTGAAAAGTCAAAAGTGATGGTGATTTCAAAAAATAAGGAGCTGCTGAAAATCAAAATTGGAAACTAGGAGTTGGAAAACATAGAGCAGTTCAAGTACCTGGGAAGTTTGCCGACAAAGGATGCCTACTGCACCAAGTAAATAAGGTCGAGGATCGCTATGAACAAAGAAGCCTTCAACAAGAAGAGACTGCTAATCAGCAAGTTAAGTTTGGAACTGAGGAAGAAACTGATGAAATGCTTCATTTGAACCATCGCATTATATGGAGCAGAAACTTGGACTCTAGGAAGATGTAAAAGAAATACTTGGAGAGCGTAAACTGTGGTGCTAGAGAAGACTTGAGAAGAGCATGGGGACAGACGGTGACAAATGAATAAGTCCTTTGAAGAGTGGGTGAGAAGAGAACCACTTTGGATGTGATTCTTTGGTACATATCAAACTGGATCGAACACATTCTTAGGAGGAACTGTCTTCTGCACGACATCATAGAAGGAAAGGTTGAAGAAAGAGGAGCTTCGGAAGAAGGAGGATTTAAATATTAGATGACTTTAAGGGAAGAAGAAAATACATGGAGCTGAAGGAGGAAGCAGAGAGCAGGGTGTATTGGCGGTCTAAATTTACCGACAAAAAGAATGGAACTGTCGAAAGACAAAATACCTAATAATGATATATACTTTCTTAAGTAGTTTTTGTTAACGTTTTTAATAAATCATCTACAACTTAGGCTAGTTGGTCACGAAATTTATCTGTAAGATTCTTCCTGCCAGAATGTAGATTGAAAAAGTCCCTAAAAGTATAATCTAACTAGAATTGGAAACAAGAAAAGAAGCAAGTCCAATGTTTCAAGACGCAAATAGTATGAGTGTGTAAACTCGTTAGAGGAAGAGGGGAAGGGTTACTAGCAGATAAACAAGAGGCCTCACAGAAACAGCTCATTTTCTTCCCTCTCTTTCTATAATGCTGGTGAATTCCCTTGATATATTCACCCTAATATTATTTATCTTAATAATTAAGTGAATTCATTACATAATATTATAAATGTATTATTGCTATTGATATCAAGTTGATTGAAGGTTAGCAATAGGGCTGTCAAACTCTATACTTCAATACCCTCGGTTATTACTGATATCGAAAGAATCGAGGATCAATCTTAATATACGATTTTTGATGTTTAGATTCTTAGCTCTCAATTAAAGTAATGTAATCTAAGTAAAACGGAAAAATTCAGAATGAGTGGTAATCAATTATCTCTCAATTTTGCTATCTGCTCTATATTTTGTTTCAGTTAACAATCCTATTTGGTGAATTTAAAAGAATTATGCTTTCTTCATTGTTTATTATACCTTATTTTAATTATTTATAAATGCTTAACTCAGGGTGGCTTTATTTGTAGGTGAAAATACATGCTTACTATTGTAATTTCACTCCTCTCGGTGGTGTAGTTAGCTAATGCGCTGGTTTCGTGTTGAAATAGACTGGCAAGGACAGGGAGATCTAGGTTAAAATCTCGCTTGGATGAACTGGGGTTGTTTTTCCTAAATGGTTTTCCACTCTCCCACGCAAATGCTGGTTTACTGTTTCCAGATTCAACCTTCACCTTTCCCTAAACCATTAGCTTAATTAGTACTTAAGCGTAGTCCTATGACTCGAACGGGTTGGAGTAAGACGCGGTACTAAGTATTGTTATTGTAATTTCTAATTATTTTATTAATTATGTAACATATGCTTTAATACTTGGTAAGATGGCTCTTTTTCTTTGTTTGAATTAAAATTAATTGTCTTTTTATTACTATTTACATTTTTAGTCTGTTTGCTATGCTATGAAGTTGTATAAATATGTTTTTATAAGGGTTGGAAGCTTGGAAAAATAATGAAATAGGACATTTTCTAGAGTATAAATTGAGAAAACCCGTCATCGTGACATCTCTAGTTAGCCACCCACGACTGCGAGATGTAGAGGTCGAGGTTCAGTTCCAGCTTATGGAACGCCTCTCCATACGAACGTCGATACATTTCTACATTTCATTAAAATTCATCCCTCCTCATCTTATATCGACAGCCTATTAAAAGTAAACTACTAAGAACCCGAAAAAAAGTGCACTAGTAGACATAAACAAAGGCGTTAGTCTTTACTGATCTGGTTTATCGGTAGTGGGTAGGTAGAGTTTCAAATATCGATCGGTTGCACAAAGGTTCTTTTTCATAAATAGTTGCCCACGCTTTTTCCGCCTATATGCGGGTATATTTCCTCTAAATTTTACCTCGCTCATTCCTTTCCCATTAGCGTGATAGCTCGAACGGGTAGTAAGATGCAATATATATAATACATTATATATATATTATATATATAATACATTATATATATATTATATATATAATACATTATATATATTATATATATTTTTATACAACCAGGTGCCAATAACACAAGCGTACCTGAAAGTCTTGTTTCCCACTTCTTCCCATACAAATGCGGAACACTTTATTTAAATTCTACCTTTCTCACCCCAGACCTTCTATTGTAAACACGTGAAGTGTCCGATCGGGTGGGAAGACTCAGAGCAAGTAAATAACAAAAAAACAAAACAACCGCTATAAACGTAACTTCCTGAATCGAAAGTCAGATTGTATCTCGTGATCCCGGCGATAGGTACGAAAATTGAGGAAAAGTTGTGGTGGGTTGGTTGATAATCATGGTAGATACATATTCAGGCCGGCAAGGAGCAAAAAAGAGGTGGTGTGTGTGTGTGAGGGGGGAGTATTGATTGAAAGGACGCACCAGCCCAAATGTAGGCGTGGCCCGGTGTATCTATCTACAGTCTGTGCTGACAGATATGTGCTGGATATCATTGAATACCGCTCTCTCGCCTTTCTTTAGTTGTCACATACACAATTCTAAGTTTACTGTAAAGTACAAATATAAGTTAGGACTTAGATGTTTAACACCGACGATAATATATCGTGATGTCAAAATCCTTTTTAAAATCTCCCAGCCCTCCTGCAACTGAGGTAAGAGTCCCGGGTTCCATTCCTGGCATGATCAAAGATTTACTATTGGTAAATTGGGGGACTGAATGTTGTGTTTTTCTTTGTAACAGGCTAGTTAATGTGTTGGTCATGTGTTGTTGATATAATCAGTGTGTTAGAAAAATGCACATAAAATACACCCAATAAAAAATTATATGGAGTTTTTTTTATCAAGTGATGTTTTCATAGTTTCAGGAAAATACCGGTGCACTTACTCTTGGCACCTTTTCCTATTCTTTTTGATTTAAACTAGTTTAAGTTGTTGACAGCCAAAAGACTAACAAAACTAGCCAAAAATATTACATTATTTTTCTTACCAGTAGGCATATTGTAATTATTTTTAGTTACAGGAAAACACATTGTGTTGATTCAAACATTTAAATATTTAGCATTTATTATAACTGTTCCTTGCTAATCAATAAAATATAATATTTCATTTTATTTGGTTAGTTGTCCCCTCTCTGCCCCGCTCTCTATCCAGTTTTACGAAAATTGTGTTCGGATGATAAGGGGATTTTGGACTACTGGGATTTGGTCTAGTGGGGTTTTACTGTACGTGAAAAAATGACTGACAACATTTTATCTTCTAGCTCCGGAATACTACGAACACCCACGAGGAAATACTTTTCCTTGATTGGCTAAAGATGGGGTGCTAGTGAGCGTGAGTTTAGGGAAGTATTTTTGCAGTTTTTACAGCATAAACATTTTTGGCCAAAATAAATCAAATATTTCTTCTATAGAAACAAAGAGTTTAGTTTTCTGCACATACTAATCTCAACATCTGTTGAATATCTGTCAAATGTGTCCTGGAATTTAATGACAACTTTTTCTCTTAATTTAAAAAGTTTGTCACCAAATGCCACTATGCTCATGATAGATATTAAAAAACTGTTGATATTAGCACGTGCAGAAAGCTAAACTCTATGTTTCTATAGAAGAAAAATTTGATTTATTTTGTTCAAAAAATGTTTATGCTATAAAAACTGCAAAATTAGCGCACTAAATTGGCGCTCACTAGCACCCAACCTTTAACTATAAGTTTACAACATTCCGAATTTGTAAAGCCAAAATTTAGGGGTTTGAGATTAAAGTCACAACAAATTGTCTCAGATCATACACCTAACCTTCCATACTTAAAATTCTTGAAAAGTAACACACACACACACACACTCAAGTAACAACTTGATGTTTACAGTTAAAAGTTTTTAATGGCGTAGCCCTCTTTACTTGAGAAAGCTTCCTAATGAAATGGTATTTGTTTCGTATGGTATTCACTGTAGTGGCGACTCGTGGATTTCTTAGATGGGAGGGGCAAAGAGGTCAGTGGCTAAGGTTTGATGAGACAGTTATACATTAAATTAACCAAGCCCACAAAGCCGGTTGCGCTGTCCATGACGTTAAACATACCTAGCACTTGGTCTCTGCTGACGGAAAGATTATATTTTGTATCCAGCCGGATGTACTGGTATCCACATATTATTATTTATTAATTTTTTGTCACGATAATGCGGGTGCACTTTCTCTGGGCTACCTTCATCGTTAATAGCTCGTGTGTTAGAACTTATTATTTAAGAAAATTAACCTAAACCATCTTTAAGTCTCGATTCAAACAAATCTTCCTGCTGTTAATTATGTTTATATTTGTTAGTCCCCAACAGTCAGGCACGCGAATAAAGGCGTCAGTCTCGTATAGTTTGGTTTGCTAGTGACTGTAAGATCGAAGTTCGAATCCTGGTTGGGCGTACCATTCACCTTTTTTTTTTATCTCTTTACCATTAGTAATATTCGAATGATCAGGACGGGTAATAAGATGTGGAGCGTGGCAAAAAAAAATAGAGTGGCGGGGAAACTCAAATATTATCCTATCAATAATAAATGTTCCGATCGTACCGGGAATCAAACTTGGGACTCCTAGTTTAATATAAATACTCGTTTCTGAGTGAGTTAAGTTGTCGGACTACTTAAGAGTTGCTTCACGTGATGAGTGTAGGCCGAAATAATCGGCCAATTCGTTGAATTACTATTAGCAGCGCGTCTCACTAACCTTTCGGTTTATACGCTTAAGTAGGCCTACTAATTACGCTAATGGATTAGGAATTGGGAAGGTTAAATTTAGAGGAAGTGAACCCGCATTTGCGTGGATGGAGAGTGAAAAACCATTTAGGAACCCCCCCCCAGTTCACTCGACCCGATCGTTTGGAGGGCGCAACGTCCTTTCTTTTTTTCTCTCTCTCTTTTTTTTCTCTCTCTTTTTTTTTCTCTCTCTTTTTTTTTTAGACGCGCATATTTTGCCATCTTAGGTGTGTTTTTACGTTTATATTTTCTTTGAGTTTTCATATTACTCTTTTTGGACGACCTCTCTCTGCTTTTCTTGTGATTCTTATTTTTTATACTCACACACACAAAAAGAAGAAACGCAGCACTATAGTAAAATGTTTATTGGAGTGGCGGTGGCGCGGAATTAGAAAGCAGAACGCGCTTCAGGGAAAGTGTTTCTCCGTGCTGAGCTCTCGTAGACACGGTTAATTACCTTCCCAGCTTGAAGTAGGTCCGGCTATAAAGGTTTTTTTTTAATTACTCTTCATAATAAGCGAGAGTTTCTGCGACATTTTAGAGAGGACACAAATTACTCTCATGAAAACATTGTGGCCATGTTTCATCGTGAAACCGCACGTTCATTAAGTCATTTACTTATTCATATTTTAATCATCTAGACATCAAAATGTTTTCTCTAGTCCTGCTTTTGCTTAGAAAAATAAGACCCTCCGCCCCCCTTTATACACATTAATTTGAAGATGTCCAATTGATTCGTGTTTGTTTACTCCACGCCTTACTACCCGTCCAGGATCTACACATTTAATTACACTGGTGGGTTAGGGATGGAGAAGAAACAATTTAGAGAAAATGTACCAGCATTTTTGTAGAGGTAGAATGTGAAAATTTGAATAAAAACACAGCAATGACACCCGACTGGAATTTGAACCCCAACCTCCCCGTCATCTCAAACCAAACTAGATTTATTTGACCCCTTTGTCCATGCGCCCGCCATTACTTTTTTTGTATTTGATAGGTACTAGCAAACCCGTGCGCAAATTGCGCAATACTTAGGTAAAACTAACCAACTGTTCTAGAGGTGCGTTTGGGGAGAGGGGAGAGCTGGAGGAGTTTGGGAGAGGGTAATTTTTTTTTTCGGGTAAGGTGTCTCAATGGGTACCCCTCACCCGAAGATGGGCCCCATAGCCCCAGTGGTTCCGGGAATAGGAAAGGGAAGTATTAAGATGGGGTGCTAGTGAGCGTGAGTTTAGGGAAGTATTTTTGCAGTTTTTATAGCATAAACATTTTTGGCCAAAATAAATCAAATTTTTCTTTTATAGAAACATAGAGTTTAATTTTCTGCACATGCTAATTTCAACAGTTCTTGAATATTTGTCAGATGTGTCCTGGAATTTAATGACAACTTTTTCTCTTAATTTAAAAAGTTTGTCACCAAATGCCACCATGCTCATGCCAGATATTCAAAAATTTTTGAGATTAGCACGTGCAGAAAGCTAAACTCTATGTTTCTATAGAAGAAAAATTTGATTTATTTTGGTCAAAAAAGTTTATGCTATAAAAACTGCTAAATAAGCGCACTAAATTCGTGCTCACTAGCACCCAACTTTAAAGTCCTCATTTGTAAATGTAGACACATAAAATAAGTCGATATTGGGTCTGACAAGAATATACACTTTCGTATTAAATAACTCTTTAATACCTTCACATATGGGCTCGCAGACTAAGGTATCAACTTCCTTTGGTCCAATTATTTTAGTAATGGTTTGAATCCCTGCTGATTATACTGAGGTTAGTTTTATCTATTTGGTCTTTCACTCACTCCCTCACCACCCAAAAATGCATTTTCATTTGCTCAAAGTTCTATCTTGAATCCACTATTTTCTGCTATCAATTCATTATTTGGAAAATATTTATCGAATTTTTCTATTAATTTCTGGAGATGGCATTTAATTAAATAATTTATATGCTGTTTATCAAATATAAAATGTTTATCTAAAATCATTTGCGAATGGTTCATAAACATTTATTTCTATTATTTGAATTCATTCATGCAAGTAAAAATGTTGGACTGGTTTACTTGTAAGGATAAACTTACTGATTTAGAATATAAAACATGTCTGCCAAATATTAAAGTTTTGCGATCCAATTACCATCATCGAAATAAATGGTCAAACTGTATTTTTTATTATTTAAAAAAATTTCAACTTCCGATTTTAATTTTAATAAACTATCAAGAATTTTCCCTCGCAACAACCATCTAATTTCTGTGTGAAGTAGTAGCGGTGAATGGCCGAAACCAACTTCTTCACAAAGAGCAGAAAACAGTCTAGAAATAAGAGCATTTGCTTTTATAAAATTAGTAATTTTTACAGAAACCATCATTACGTCATTTAGTTATGACCTCATTTCTTTTGAAGCTAAAATTTGAATTTAAAATGATTGACCTCAGTAATAGGCAAACAAAATATTTAATCAATTTTTGAGGCACCTCAAAAAACCTTTCGTCCCCCCCCCCCTCCCAGTTGAGAATTACTAGAGTCAACAAAAGCTTCCTTAAAGGCAGGTGTACACTACGGTGTATCCTACCTTAGAGTCAACAAAGGGTTCTCTAAAGGCAAGAGCACACTACGGTGTATCCTACCTTAGAGTCAACAAAGGGTTCTCTAAAGTCAAGAGCACACTACGGTGTATCCTGCCTCAGAGTCAACAAAGGGTTCTCTAAAGACAAGAGAACACTACGGTGTATCCTACCTTAGAGTCAACAAAGAGTTCTCTAAAGGCAAGAGCACACTACGGTGTATCCTACCTTAGAGTCAACAAAGGGTTCTCTAAAGGCAAGAGCAGACTACGGTGTATCCTACCTTAGAGTCAACAAAGGGTTCTCTAAGGGCAAAGCACACTATGGCATATCACATTGGCTCTAATCTCTGCATACAGTCTTGGAAAATACTCCCGATTTGAATTTGTCCCCGTTTGCATACAAAATGAGCTAATTCTAGGTGTCAGCTTATAAGCGTCAATCTAGAAATAGACTGGACTGCCTTCAGGGCTCGAATCCCGCACGGGTGTACTGAGTATGGAGCTTTCCTAAACAATTTCCTACTTTCTCTCTCCGAGTGACACATCAAGGATATCAAAGATGATTCTTGAGGTAAATTACCTACATTTTATATATTGTACCCCGCAAACTCATTTATTATTTTGGGGTGTCTAGAAATTAAAGACTTCAAGAAAGTATTAATATTTTAAATTTAAAATGTTTAAATTGAAATCGAGGATAAAGTCGAAACATTTTTTTAATATCCTGTTATTGAAGCCTAAAATAATGTTTGAATATATAAAAAGAATTGACAGACACTACATAGCTGATTTAAATTTTTTAGACAAATAAACTAAAATCATATAGGTACACACTATTTCTGTTTGGTTCCGACATGGTAAGTAAGTTAGCTGGTTTAGTGCATCAAACCAGCTTTAGATATTTTATTTATCTTTTTTTTAATTGTAATTACGCATAAAATAAATTATTTTTGACATATTGATTTTAAAATTAAATTAAAATATTTTAAAAAGTTATAAAATTAAATTCCATCGCGTCAGCGGGCAATCGATCCATTCCGAACGAGCCGCTTCCATCTTTTGGCGAAGATAGAGAGCCAACTATGTGGATAGTGAGTCATGTGACCAGCACGAAGAACCTTTCGGCCGTTAATCTCAGTTTTGGAGACCGGAGCTGCTACTTTTTCATTCAAGTAGCTCCTCATTTGTCATCACGAGGCTGAGTTTAACACCGTTTTAGAGCAACTGCTTCACAGAAAAATATGGAAGTGCTGAGGATCGAACCTGGTACCTCTATATCTGTAGCCAGAAACTTAATAACTAGACCGCAGAGGTCGTCTCCTTTTTATTATTTTTTAGAGTCGACATACGAAAACAAAATAAAATGATCTCCTGCTTAGTTGGAATCATGAATTTTAAATAAATTATAAATCACATGAATTATTGGTATTTTTATATAAATAGTTCGTTTTGTATTATATTATGTTTTAACATTATGTTTAGTTTACAAATATTTTAATAGAACTAAAACTACATAAATTTTTAAGAATCAGAACCGAAAAGAACAAGAACGTTTATTTTTTCCAGAACCAGAACAGGAAACTTTAAAATTTTGTTTAAAGAATCGTAACAAGAACCAGAACCGCTAAGTATTTTGGTTCAACTCCCTGCTTAATTCACTGGCCATACTTGCCACCGAATGAGTTGAATTATCGAATTATGAACATAACTATTACTAAGTCAATTACTACAGTAATCTTCCAACAACAAAATTAAATATTCAAAATAGTAGGCATTGCCGTTAAAATTGGGATTCTTTCATGTCGTGTGCTTTAATGACCTCGTGGTTTAGTAAATACTTGATAATATAATATGTCGCCTTGTGTTCTACCAAGTTCGGAAGTCCCTGACGCTGTTGGCGCGTGTAGAGGTGAATGATTCTCCTCACCTTCTCTGTCCTTCCCCCCCCCCCTTCTTTCCCCCCCCCGGGCACCGTGCGGTCAGTCTTCTTCAACTGGTAAACCAAACATGGTTA
>CABFWO010003135.1:0-15641 GCA_902155825.1 Timema genevievae | reverse complement strand
CCCCCCCCCTTCCTTCCTCCCACCTGACCACGTGACGTCAGTCTTCTTCAACTGAACACACAAAATAGATCATCATCTCGGCAAGCGCATTCTCTAAGTTTTAAATTCGGCGTTAATATCGGAGAGTGGCCAAGTTTTGTCAGCTGTGAGGCTGACCCCTCTTTCTCATATTCGTCCAATTTTTATTATTATTTGGAATGAAAAGGGAGGATGTGTAGCTATATAAACGGTTATCATGAGCTTTAAAATTCGTGAAATTTGTATTATTTCCTCATAAATGATTTACAAAACACCGGGATCGATCCTGGGTGATGCCAACTGAAAAACTAGATTTAGGGGCGTACTTGAAGGGAAATGGGCCTCACACTGCGATGTTTATTATAGGAATTGCAGGTTTGAAGCTTCTAATACTAAAATAATATCCAATTATCTTATAATGTTTTGTTGTAAGCGTGTTTAAAGTATGTATATTATTTGTTTGAGAGAAGGCTAGTTCAAGGTTTATAACTAACTACAATATTTACTTTGATCTTAGAACTGACATTTCAGATTAAACGTCCTTGAAAATAAACTAACTTCAACTTTTACCACAATTTTTTTTAAATATAAAACTTAAAATAATCGCTTTTAACCTTTAAGGAACATGTTAAAACTTTTCATCTCCATTTTGGCTTTAACCATATTTTGAAATAAAATAGATCACGCAGGATTTCTACATGTTTGCAATGAGTCCCGTCGTTGCACCGTTAACTTTTGCGCCACAGCAGAAATATTTGAACCCTCCTTGGTGGACACAAGATCAAAGGCATCGATCTATTTAGGTTTTTCGGTGGCGGGAAGGTCGGGGTGTGAGTCCTGGCCTTGTAGACTGAGCTGACCTTAGCTAGATAGCTTCCCACTTTCCCTCAACATTAATGAAGGTACATTTTCCTCTAAAATGTTACCTTCTTCTCCTGCCCTATTAGTGTGAATCGGAAATCTTGGATGAAAAGTAAGTTAAGACGTGGCGCACGAATTAAAAAGAAGAGAATCCAGGCACCCAATCCTAAAAGGGGTAAAAGCTCGAGAATCTTTATACAGTATAAGGATTATTATTTTGAGCTAACAGTTACTAGCACATAATATTACACTTGTGGTTAGCTCCGAATAACTCGCACCACGTGAAGATTCAGAAATTCGGAACCCGCTGGGATTCAAACCAACAATCTTGGAGGGGGTTAGGTAACATTCGAAGATCTTGCCCACACCATGAGACCATGAAATTGAACGCAAACCCTGTGGGAGAATGTCTCCCATGACTACCGGTGTTGGAATGGTTGGGAGAAAACAATCAAGTAGATCAAAAGAGTGTGAAATGTCAGTTCATAAGTGGTGGTGTTCGGGTTAGTATCTCAGTCGGTAGTGATAAGGGCTTTTGTGTATTGATGGCCTCGTGGTGTGGGACAAGATGTAACGCGTAATGCATCAAACTGTTGCTCAACCACCTCCGATAGACACTTTGTTGGTTCGAATCCCGGTAGTGTGTAGAAACCGGGGAAGGTACTAGTGATTCGTAGCTTACTTTAAAAGTATAGTTCTTAGTTTGTGCTGCGGGATCTCTTCAGCAGAATAGTTTCATTTTTAAAAATTTTATTTGATTAATAATTAATTAGAAACCAATTCTAAAAACTTAAAACCTAGCTTAGTACGATATTATACTGTTTATAAAATGATGTGGAAATATATCATCCCAATATTTAAAGGGTGAGATTATATTACCGAGAACAGATTAAGGATTCTCGATATTTTATTTAAATTGAAACCTTTTGTTTGCATTGTGCAGCCTTTTAATCATAGGTAACACTATTATAAAATAAATGGTACGGCGCACCGCACAGACTTTCTCTCTCTTTCTATAAACTCGTAAGATTTCTGAACGGAATAATGTACATTGTATCATCACCACTCCACATAAGAACACGCATAAAATAATATACAATGATATAGAATCAATGAGAAAAGAGGCGCATCTTTGTCCACCTAAGAGCATTTCAAACAGTTTAATGTCTTCCACAAGGGTCAACACTTCGTATTAAAATTTCGATTTCTGGTTAAAATTTTAACATTTTATAAGGTGTTGCAGATCTTCAAGTCATCGCATTGATATTTAATTATTCATTTATACATTTTGACCAATAAAAAATGTAAATATTGACTATTGAGTCTAAAATGGAGATAGATCATTGCTATGCAAACATTTCTCCTAAGAGCTTTAAGGAAAAATAACATACTTTTTTAGATACTTATATTTAATTACTCTATGGCATTGGAGAATTATTGCGTTAAGACTTAAGTAGTATATGTTTACAACTAAAGCTCACAAAATTGTATTAATATATTTGCAAATATCTCAGAAACTGTTGCTTTTATAAAAATATATGTCAAATAAAAGTTTTTTATTTCTAATAGTCCTACAATTTTGCAATGATAAGTTGTTTAGTTTCTCAAATAGTTGTGGAGATACGGAAATTAACGCTTCTGTAAAGTACCCTAAAAATCATTTTCATAGGAAAATGAAAATAGCCAGTTTATTTATAATCTTAATCAACGCCTAGATACGAATTTTAATCAAAATCGTTTGAGCAGATTTTGAGAAAACCAAATTTTTCTCTTTTCGCCCTTCAGTAAACTACCCTTAATTTTAAGTTTTTATAGACACACAGACAGACGGCATTGCAAAGACTATTTTTTAGGGTTCGGGGGGTCATGAGACGTCGACATCCATCAACATTTCAGGTTAGTTTTTTTTACGGTCGCAATACTTAAGCTTTAATGTCCAAAAAGTTAAAAAATTCATATAATTGCGTATAGATTGAAAGTTATTGATTTTATAAAAATATGTTTCGGATAAAATATCTGTATTATAAATATATATACATATTTGTAATGCTAAGTAATTTCATATCTCAAATAGTTTCGGAGCTATTATAAAAAATGTTAATTTACGCATCAGACCGGAGCCCTTAAAGCCATTTTGCCGAAATATTGAGAGTAGCCATTTTGTTTGGAATATTTATTAATGTTCATAAATGAAATTTAATCAAAATCGTTAGAGCCGATTTTGAGAAAATCGACTTTTTCTCTTTTTTCCCTTCAGTAAACTACCCTTAATTTTAGGGGTAGATATCCAATTCCAAAAACCCCTCGGGGCAACCCTATGAAAACCCTAGATATGAAGTTTCAGCTCAATCGGTAAAATAGTTTAGGCTCTAGTTGGAGGTACAGACAGACAGACAGACAGACAGACGGAAATTCAAAAACCACTTTTTCGGATTCAGGAAGTCATGAAACGTCAAAATTCATCAAAATCTCGAGTTCGAATTTTTTGACGATCACCATACTTTCTCTACCTGTAAGATAGAGAGAAAGTAAAAATATTAGCAATAGTTAATTTTCTTTATCTACTTTTCTTAGTTTATTTGTTATGTTTTACTACCCGTTCAGGTTATAGGAATCTGTACTAATCTTTGTGGTATAAGGAAGGTTGAATTTAGAGGGAAGTATATCCGGATCTGTGGGGAAGAAGAGTGTAAAATCATTTAGGAAAAAATATTATCACTATACCATACCGGGATTTGAACCCCCGATCGATCTCCCCGTTATCTTTGGTCCAGTATTTCGCGAGATTAACGCCTAAGACATAAATTCGACCACTGAAACGGGTTAGATAAATATTGGAAATATCCAACTGATGTTTAAAAAAAACCACTTTAAAAATCGGATGTATTCAATGTGTGTGTAAAGGGGGAGTGTCCCAATGCTCGCATGTTGTCATGGCAACATGACTTCGTGTCTTTTCAGGACGTCATTTATAATCTTCCTCCAGGCCGGTGCAAGCGGTTCGTTTCACCCCAGCTGAAACTATCACCTGAGCAGGGATGGCCAGAGGTAAATTTTGCGACCCCGGGCGGAATCGCTTTTTGCCGCCTCCCTATATAACTTGCGTGTATTAAGAAAATATGAAAATAATCCCCAAACTTAACATAATCTTATCACACTAAGGCTACTTTAGGTAAAGTGGATAGTTTGTTTGGCGCCCCCTCTCCCTCTAGCTAACGTCCCGGACAGCCGCCCTGTTCGCCCGGGCCCTAAAGACGCCCCTGAAACTGAGGTGGAACAACCCCACAAGTCCATTATTATCGGTACGAACATAAATTTTGCGAGTGGTATCTCTTGTATAGTCCAATTTTAATAGGAAGGGCCTTATATAACATATACGCTACTAAATATACTTTCACGTATTCATACGTCAAGTATGTCACTTTTGATCGATATTATATATGCCTATAAAATAACACTAATAATATACTACAATGTTATCAATTTTGGCGACAAAAATATGTTTGAATTTGCTTGGAGGCTCTTCCTATGAAAATATTACCACTAATATATCCGTTAGGCACGTAGTTCCGAGGTGGGTGAGGTGGAGGTTACTCTAGGCCCCCCTCCATCTCAAAATATCAATAAATACTACATTTTATTAAAAATTGAAGTGCACGTTGTCAATACCTTAAATTAAAAATAAAATTATATTTTATTAAGAAGTAAATTATCTTCTTTTTACAACGTTTTTACTACCCGTACGAGTAATTCCCCCTTTTTTTAATTAATGGTTTAGGGATGAGGAATGTATAATTTAGACTAAATGCAACTGCGTTTGCATGAAAAGACAATGAAAGAATATTTAGTAAAAACAGTCCCTGTAAACCTGGCCATGATTCGAACCACGACCCCCCCTTTTATCGCGAAATTAGGCTAGATGGGACTTTGTCCACGTGCCTACCGGTGCGGGTTGTTATTACTTTACTTGACCATGAGAATAGGAAGAAGTATAAAATAACAATTAACATGTGATGTTGTTAAGGTCATTAGAGAGACCGTCCTTTAAGTCGACTGGGCGTGGCGAGGCAAGTTCATCAGCTCCACCTTCGTACAAAACCAGTTGCCAAGTATTTCGCGAGGTCACGCGGGTATTTCGCCATCGAGGCTTCCCCTTGTTGGCTTGCTATTTGCTGCGCAGCTGGCCGCCACGTTATATAACCATTCCTTTTTGGATTCCTCTTCATATTTGCCACGCGTCTTGATGATATAGAACAGCAGTGGCCAGATTTTTAATCTAATGATCTACTCCAGAGAAGAAAAATCTGTTGTGATCTACTACGGAACTCTAGGCTGATATTGTTTGTTTTATAGGTGAAAAAACTCAACTATTTTGTGCTTTAATAGTAAAATTATATTACATATAAAAACTTATAATTCTTTCACTGACAAACTGAGTTTTTCATTAAACTACATTACAACACTGAAAAAAGTATTTTCTCACTAATCACGTGACTTTAGAATTGATACATGACTCTGCATAATCTTAAGATTGTTTAATTCAGGGATCATAATTATTACTCAAGAACAAACAAAGGCATGAGGCGAACTGCCTCATAGAAGATGAAGAGCCACACAAAGGTGCAACAAAAACAAACTCTGCGCCTTTTAGTTGCTGAGTTCAATTCTGATAGAAGGAAACATTTTTTTCACTGACACGAAAGCTACTAAATTTTCTTTCACGTATTTGTACAACAAGTTATGTGATTCTACAGCTGTCGGTTTTGATTAATTGTATCACTAACAATAAAATAACACTAATAAAATCGTAAAGTTGTTCACTTTTGAGTGCGAAATAACATGTTTGTATTTTCTAAAAGTTTCTTCTCACCAAATTACTACAATTATAATATATTTAAGAGTTTAACATTTTTATTAATAAATAAATAGTATATTCTTGCTACGTCTTTGTTAACGATTAAAGTTATATATTTACGCTCACGTATGTTGGTGTTTAAGGTCACAAAGGTTTTAATTTAGCTGTGGTTATTGTGGTATAATTTTTCTTATATTGGAGATATTTAAATTATACTTTCTGAACTAATTAATCAAATTAGCACACGTCTTACAAACTCTATAACAAGGACTTAATCTCCCAGCCGTTAATTAATCACTGAACAAAGGTGACTGTGACTGAATGGTCTTAGGCGTCACTTTCGTGTTAGACTGGACTTCTGAATACGGGGAGAACGGGGTTTAAATCCTGGTCGGATCTACTGAAGGTGGTTTCCCCTAAATTGTTTCCCACTCTCCTTCCGCGCAAATGCAGGTAGATTACCTCTAAAACGCTTCCTTTCTCATCCCTACCTCATCAGAGTAATTGTATATACGTATAACCTGAACAGGTAGTAGACCCGCCTCGGTGGCGAAGTTAGCTAACGCGCTTGGTTTCGTGTTGAGTTCTACTGCCGAGGACGGGGAGATCGAGGTTCGAATCTCGGTTGGGTGAATTGGGGGTGGTTTTCCCTAAATGGTTTTCCACTCTACCTCCACGCAAATGCGGGTTGACCTCTAAATTCAACCTTCCCAATTCCTAACCCATTAACGTAATTAATACTTAGGCTTATAATCCGAACGGATAGTAAGTCGCGATGCTAAATAAATAAAATAAAACCGGTAGTAAGACGTGGCGATAAATAAAAAAGGCTAGCTCAGTAGATGGACGTACTACTGTCTGAGATAAGATGTCATGGCATGATTGAATGTCATAGATGTATAGATGTCTTATGGAAATAAACATGCTTTTGTTCCAATCACAAAAGAGCTCATTGCCTATGGAATAAATGCAAGAAGTAAATATCTTCAGTACTTGAG
Source organism: Timema genevievae (assembly GCA_902155825.1). Lineage (NCBI taxonomy): Eukaryota > Metazoa > Arthropoda > Insecta > Phasmatodea > Timematidae > Timema > Timema genevievae. The sequence continues at coordinate 8,909 of CABFWO010003135.1, read as the reverse complement.
GAAACCAAGCTGAATGAAAAGAGACTTAAAGAAGATGAGAAAAAGAAAGGGCAAAAGAAATCTTAAGAGTAGAAAGTGAAAAAAATAAGGCTTTTGATGATGTCAAGACACATTTTGTTATGAAAATAAGAAGTCCAGAAAAAGAGTGCTGCTGGCACTCTTCTTGAGCAAACATCATCATGGATTACATCTGTGCTGAAATGAAAAAAGCTTTGAAGAACTGCAGGTAGCTCATGGGCACAGACAAGCACGAAACAGACTCTCAACCTTACGGGGGTTTAGCTGCGCTCCTTTTGCCAGCTTGAGTCATTCACCGCTAGGATCGCTTCGGTTAGTCCTATCATCGCCCAGCAGTGACACTAGCGAAGCCCAGCGTTGAAGGACTCAAGCTGGCAAAAGGAGCGCAACAATTTTAACCTGGAGGTTGAGTGTCTGGGTATATTATTTGTCTGTGCTCATGGGCTATTGGAAGGATATAAGGTTTTAAAACTCGGAGATAATAAGGTTAATAAAGAAACACACATACATACAAAAACATTGAAAGAAAAGGCACCTTCTCTAATAACTTCAATTTTTGAGAGTTCTGTCAAGAAAGAAAAGTAAAGTAGGGTTAAGTAGTAAAAGGACCGAATAACTACTAGCCAAAGTTAAATGTGATATGTAATATTAAAGATGCATATCAGATAAAAATGATAACAAGTGGGAGTGTAAAAATACTCTTTATATTTCTTATCCGTACCCCAATCAGGGGCAAATAAAAAAAAAACATAATTTTTGGTCGTTTAATATGGTTAAAATAACTGATGAACTTAAAAATTCAGCTTAAGTTAAAAGACAAGCTAAAAATTGAACTTTAAAGTTAATATGCATTAAAAACCGTTCAAAAAATATATATTTTTTACCAACTATCTTAGTTGTATGGATTTAAAAAACATTATTTTGGGTGACATATTTGTTGCTCCCATATTTTTATGTGCTCCCTTTTTTTGACCTGAGAGTACCCTTAAATCCCTTAAATAGACCAGAATATGGAGTATGAGCCATGTATAATATCATAAGTTTTTATTTTGGAGTCGGAGTTGGTACATTTTATCGACACCCAGCTCTGACTCAACAGCCCTGCGAAAAACCCACTCCACCGTTCTGACAAATGACCCACTCAGAAATCGGCCTTGGGGATGAGAAAGAGGACATAATTTATCAAAGCAATTTTTTTTTTCAACTGATGAATTCTAGAGGCTTTTTTTAAATGTATTTAACGCTGCACCTAAATTATCACTTTGTAAGCTTGGTCTTAAAAAAATTATTCAATTCGCTGGACACAATTAAATTTTTCTCTATATTATAGTTCTACCTCAATTTTTTTAAGCTTTGATTGAAATTATTCGTGTTTTTTTAGAATGGGAGCAAATGATACACCTGCTTTGGTGGCCGCATGGTCCAAGGCGTCACTTTCGTGTTAGACTAGATTGCTGATAACAAGGAGATCGTGGTTCAAATCCCGGTCGGGTGTACTGAGAATGTTTTTCTTAATGCTTTTTACACTCTCCCTCCACTCGAATGCTGGTACACTGCCTCTAAATTCAATCTTTCTAATCCTTAAATCATTAGCGGAGTATATATGCGTATTACCTGAACAGGTAGTAAAACGCGGTGCTTAAAAAAATGCTTCCCCTCTTGGTACACCGCTGGTTCTCGGCGTAACCTCTCAAACCATATTTTCTTAACATATTGTATATTTATTTATTGCATTCGAAGTTCGCCTCCGCGCCGTAGTCACCACGTAAGGACGGATGTTGTCGCATTTATACTGCATTCACGGTAGGAATTGCTCTATGAAAGGTCTTTTTTCCTACCAAAATCCTACTATATATTAGCTTTCTGGTAGGGAAAAAGGCCTTTCATAAAACAATTCCTACGCTGAACAGACTTTATGTGTCTTCGAGTGTACTGTACTGCGCCGTGTGTTGTTGTAAACATTGCGCAAGAGGCAGCAATGACAGCGGTCGGGCAGTCAAGTCTCTCTCTCTCTGCAAGTTCAATGTCTCCTCCTTACAGGCTTGGCCTAGGCTCGCTCCCACAGGTTGTTTTTGCCGTTGTAGTGGGAGGCTACTGAACCTATCACAACGTGTTAAACGGTGTCGTTTCCCTTATCTAGCGCAGATAAACACACATGATATTCATCTCTGTCTGCGGGTCTTGTCAAGCGTTTGTTTTCCGAGTCTGCGTCGCAGGAAATGTATGTGTTTTCTGACATTTTCACCGAATGGCTTGAATCCCGGTAGTTTTCAACCTTTTTGTGTTAACGGCACTCTTTCTAATAGAATTCTAATAGAATCATTTTTGGCGGTATACTTAAAAGGAATGAAGAGCGAGCAGCACTTTATAAGAAAAGATGTTTCTAAAAAAAAATTCCAATAACATAATATATTAATAAAATGTGAATAATATATATTTACAATTTTATAAATGTTTTATATATATAATATATTTGAGTCTATACTACATGTTCAGGTTATACACACATGCACTAATTACGTTAGTGTGTTAGGTCTGAGGAAGGTTGAATTCCTAGGAAGTGTACCCGCATTTACGTTATTAGAACCACCCTCAGTGCACTCGACTGGGATTCGAACCTCTATCTCCCTGTCATTATCAGTCTACTCTATTGCGTGAATTACGTCTTAGATCATGTAGCCACTGAAGCAGGTTTCTATATTCTTAAAGAAACAATAAAATAAAACTACAATAAGCATAGTTCGAACTGTAATGATTAATTAATTAGTAGTTTAATGTGATTCTTGAACCTGTTTGTTGTTACTTTTTTTTTTATAAGATTAAGGCGTGTAAACGATAAGACGACTCTCGTTTCATGTTGCTTTCTTTTCTTTTTAGCACCGCGTCTTACTACCCGTTCGGGTTATATGCATATGTACTAACTACGCTAATGGATTAGGGATTAGGAAAGTTGAATTTATAGGAAGTGTACCCGCATTTACGTGGATAAAGAGAGAGTGAACTCATTCAGGGAGAACTACCCTCAGTACACCCGACCGGGATCGAACCATAATATCCCCGTCATCGGCAATCTAATCTATTGCGGGAGTCACGCTTTAGACCATGCGGCCACCGAAGAGGGTTCATTTAATGTTCAAGTTTTCTAAGTTTTCTCTTTTACTTGGCATGTGATGTTTGCGAGAGATTGGAATCTTAATTCGCAGAGGTATTATGTTAACACATTGGTCCAAATTTGGCGGCACACTTTTGAAGGGTTCGTGGTGCACCATTGTACCACGGCACACTGGGCTGGGTGGTGCCGCATTTATGTGGGTTTTTTTTAACCAGGAGCTGTGTGCGCACACTAGCTGTGGAATAAGTTCCAAGCATCATTAATAAACTTTGTACAGCCTATTTATGTCCATCTTCAGTGGCCGCATGGTATAAGGCGCTACTCTTGCAATAGACTAGACTGCCGATAATGGGGAGATTGAGGTTCGAATCTTGGTCGGGTGTACTGAGACTGGTTTTTACAAAATGGTTCTACATTCTCCCTCCACGTAAATTTGAGTACACGTCCTCTAAATATAATCTTTCTAATCTCTAAAAAAGATTAGCGTAATTAATACATAACAGGTAGTAAGATGCGTTGCTAAAAAATAGTATTTTTCAACGTAAACCCGATTTTCGCAGTGAATTTCCGGATTTTCTGCTGTGTGCGCGGTGGATCATCTGTATAATCATTCTTTGTTTACATCACCATAGGAACCCTGATTCTTGTATGAATGTATATCAGTACTTTAAAAATAAATGGTACGAAACTCCGCACGGACTTTCTCTCTCTATTGTTTAAAAATGGAGATATTTACTCAAAACTTGTAATATATGTGAAACTAAATAATATACACTAGCAAACCCAAGCATAAATTGCACTATACTTATGCAAAAAAATTTTTAGTCCCTGTTTTAAATCTTATAATTTTATTTTTAAGGACTTAATTTCCTCATTTGTATGTTTGGACCGATAAAAAAGATCAATATTGGATCCACAAGGGTCAACACTTCGTATTAAAATTTCGACTTCTGGTTAAAAAATTTTGACATTTTATTAGGTGTTGCACATCTTCATGTCAAAGCATTGCTATTAAATTCCTCATTTATAAATTTTGACCAATAAAAAATGTAAATATCGACTATTGAGTCTAAAATGGAGATAGATCGTTGTTGTACAAACATTTCTCTTAAGAGGTTAAAGGAAAAATAACATAAACATTTTGAGAGACTTACTTATATTTAATTAATCTATGGCATTGGAGAATTATTGCGTTAAAACTTAAGTAGTATATCTTTACAACTAAAGCTCAACAAAACTATTAATATATTTGCCAATATCTCAGAAACTGTTGGTTTTATAAAAATATATTTAATATAAAAGTTTTTAGTTTCTAATAGTACTACAATTTTGCAATGATAAGTTATTTATTATCTTAAATAGTTGCGTAGATACGGAAATTTCCGCTTCTGGGAAAATAAAAATAGCCAGTTTATTTATAATCTTAATCAACGACTAGATACTGAATTTTAATCAAAATCGTTAGAGCCGATTTTGAGAAAATCGATTTTTTCTCTTTTCGCCCTTTATTAAACTACTCTTAATTTTAAACAGACAGACGGCATTGCAAAGACTATTTTTTAGGGTTCGGGGGGTCATGAGACGTTGGCATCTATCAACATTTCAGGTTAGATTTTTTTAACGGTCGCAATACTTTACCGTTTATTGTTCGAAAAGTTTACATGTATATATATTTGTTTAGCTTGAAAGTTATTGGTTTTATAAAAATATGCTTTCGAATAAAATATTTGTATTATAAATAGATCTACATATTTGTAATGATAAGTAATTTCATATCTCAAATAGTTTCGGAGATATGATTGAAAAAATGATAATTTACGCATCAGACCGGAGCCCTTAAAGTCATTTTGCCGAAATATTGATGGTAGCCATTTTGTTTGGAATATTTATAAATGTTTAGAAATGAAATTTAATCAAAATTGTTGTAGCCGATTTTTAGAAAATCGACTTTCTCTCTTTTTGCCCTTCAGTTAACTTCCCTTGATTTTAGGGTTAATGATCCAATTCCAAAAACCACTCGGGGCAACCCTATTAAAACCCTAGATACCAAGTTTTAGCCTGATCGGTAAAATAATTTAGGTTCTAGTTGGAGGTACAGACAGACAGACAGAAATTCAAAAACCACTTTTTCGGATTCGATGGGGTCATAAAACGTCGAGATTCATCAAAATCTCGAGTTCGATTTTGTTGATGTTGCCAATACTTTATCTACCTGTAAGATAGCGAGAAAGTAAAAATATGTTTATTTTATAAAAACAACTCACTTCTCATTTAAGTGGTGTGGTGGTGGGAGAGCGCTCGCCTCGTTAAATTTATCATCGTGGTGTAAATTGGGAAAACATAGGTTTTGCTTAAAATTAAACTCTTAAAGCCAAGGAAAATTTTTTTGTAAAGATATTATTTTATCAAGCTTTTAAATTTATAAATATTAAATATAATATGCTATTATTCTCAAAATTAAATAATATTTTATATTATATTGGCTGTAGGATTGACAGTAATTTCGTCACTCTTTATCCTTTTATTGCCCAGATAGGCTGGTTGGTGTCTTCTTTGTAAGTAAACAAGTGTGTAATTAGGGAGTGGTGCAATGCCTCAAGCCGGCGACAGACTTGTAACAGAACGATGTAATGTAACACGCTAGTCATTGCGTGGTATCGAACAACGAGCTCGATGCTCAATGAAAACGTGCTCCACCCGACTGTCGATTTTTCCGCGAATCCCTTTGATTGTAATGCCTCATCCACACTCTTGCCGAGACGACCCGAGGCAGCCCGAGTACGAGAGTGTGGGGGATGGTGCTCTCGCCTTACCTCGTCTTCTCTCGGGTCCGTGTCGGTCTTTGGTGTCAGAGTCAAAGGGCGCGAGTGAGATTCTCAAGATCGACAACATTATATATATATATTTTTTTAAACACGATTAATTTCTTGATTTTTCAAAATATTCATTAATGACGATCCACCATTAGCCCTCCTTTCCTTAAATAAGTTCGTCTTTCACCGCCGTTTCTGTCTTTTCTGATTATTTTCTCCAAATAGCAACATCCCAATAAAAGAATCGCTGCACTCGATAGTTGTAGGTCCACACATTTCAGCTAGAAATGAGAAAAGACCGGAGCACTGTCAAGACGAGTATTCAAAGTGAGCATTCGCCGCGCCCAATCAGGAACTGTGAGACGAGCTTACATTACATTACAAAGCTCGGCTCAAGTCAGTCAGTCGCCGCCTTTTTTTTTTTTTTGTACGTCTAACGAGCGGAAGCTCAACACCTCCAGCCTCCTTAGTTTGATTTCCAAGCGCGCCGAACGTGTCAAAAGTCCGTCAAATACATATATTAATCTAATTCATCCCCCGGTCCTTTAAGAAAATAAAGTCGGAAGTCGACACGCACAAGCCGCGTCGGGTGTATTCATTACGATTTAAATGTGTTTTAATAAAAAAATAGCTCCCTGATAAGTTTGGAGACTTCGTCGCGTGTGATATCGGGTCGCGTAATCCACTTGTTCTAATTAGTAATGGTTTTAAATAAACAGGTCATTGATGTTTTATAGCGGATTTTAGCTCACTAATGATATTATTAATACTCCCCCATAATGCAATGATACAACGGGAACCCGTGAACAAGAGATAATTATTTGAATAGTGAAAATAATAAATAATCAAACCCCGAGTAATACGACCACAAACGCTATCAATACAACCTCCCGACAAAAAGTTTTGAATACATTTTACCGCGATACTATTTTTAATGTATTTAGTTCAAACTTAATATTTAGATGTTTTATTGTCATACCTCGAGCCGGTATATAGTGGTTTTAAATCCATAATTGAAATCAAGGATAGTTAATTAACAAGATGTTTTTAGATTTGGAATTGTTAATAAAAGGCACTAATATTGTGGATTAAAACAAAGCTTTTTTTGCATTATAAATAACTTTTTTTTAGATAGGAAAACGTATAATATAAGGGTAGTTTACTAATATCAGATTTTTTTTTAAATTTTGTTCCAAAAAATCATAACTAAGCTAGGCCCTATAGAAAGCATGTACGATTGTGTCCTACCATATTTTATTAGCTATGGTCGTATTAGATTTTTCTTGGATTTGAATCTACTTTTTTAATGTTGAATCTTTATGAATGTACAATTTTAGTAAAATTGTCTATTGAATAAATCAAAATAAAACTTTACTTTGTTTGGGAATCTAGAATCGCACACCAAACTGATTTCTTGGCAATGGTTTGACATCACTAAATAATTTATATTTATTGGTCATTTGTTACGTCATAAAGAGAAAAAAGGACAATTTTTTAGGGAATCTAGTATGTATTTTTTTTTACTTTTGTACTTGTTCTAGGATTGAGCTCTTTTATTATTTACTTAAAGAAAACTAAAAATAACCCGCCTCGGTGGCGTAGTTGGCTAACGCGCTAGTCTTGTTGAGCTCGACCGCTGATGACGGGGAGATCGAGGTTCGAATCTCGGTCGGGTGAACTGGGGGTGGTTTTTCCTAAATGGTTTTCCACTCTCCCTCCACGCAATTGCGGGTTCACTTCCTCTAAATTAAACACTTATAATTCCTAATCCATTAGCGTAATTAGTACTTAAGCGTATAACCCGAACGGGTAGTAAGACGTGGTGCTAAATATTATTATTATTATTAAAACTAAAAATAAAACTGTTTTACCAACTATACAACTCTTTCTACAGATTTCAAATCTCAAGATCTTTATATTTGAATTAGAGTTTTTTTTATGATTCCTTAGAATACTATAGGATAGAGCACTTTTTATAAAACTGTGGTACGCGTACCTCCAGGGGTGTGCCAAATATTTCAGGATACGCGACGTAAGGCCATGGCCCCGAAAGTGGTACGCGACTGACGAAAGTTTGTGGATCCTTGGGATAGCATTTCATGTGAAAAACTACCCATACTGTAGTACACCTGGCTAAGATTCGAACCCTGACCTGCCCGTCACCGGAAAATCGGAGAGCTTGTGTTTTAGCCCTATGAGGGTTGGATGAAAATAAGGTTTTATAATTACTTATCTAAGATGCAGATGAATACAAATCTTTTCTTACCCAGAAACGTCCTTTGTTCTTCTATAATCTATACCATATTAGAGCGTGGCAGTGGCGAGGGTAGGCGACTATAGATGGGTAGAAGCTCGCCCTCGCTACCGATGGTCCTGTGACGCTTCCGAACCATTACTAGCAGACTATTGTTTTGCATTGGTGCGTTTAGACAGAGCCACTGACGCCAGCCATCTTATTTTAAATCATTCTGGCGTGCATTGTGGAGCTGTGATCACCATGCCTAGAGCCAATAGTGTAGTTAGTTTAATTCTGCACTTAACATCTTCGAATAATTCATCAAGCGAGTTTTTGGCATTCTAAAGTATCGAAAAATAACATTTAATCATCTTGTATCAAATCTTTGTATAGCGTGTGGTCGGTCAAGTCCTTTTGATGATCTTTCAATGAACAAAGGGAACATGCATTGTTCGGTTTCGCCTGCGCTTTTCCTTTCTCAACAGAAGAAGCAACAATAGTTCATTATTCTCAGGCGTCACCATTTTAACTTTGACGGGACCAAAAATCATGCTGTTGCTAACATATAATCCACTGCAATGGCCAGTGAGTAGTGCGCGTCAGCTACTACAGTGGCAAAGTGTAGATACGCGCTCTTAGATGTAACAAAAAAATGGGGTGTGGCTGTGTCATGGACACGGCCGTGTGTTGTACGTGAATACGTTTATGTAACAGCTGACGATTAAAACTT
>CABFWO010003134.1:74988-96372 GCA_902155825.1 Timema genevievae | reverse complement strand
GTGCAGAAAGCTAAACTCTATGTTTCTATAGAAGAAATATTTTATCTATTTTTGCCAAAAAATGTTTATGCTATAAAAACTGCAAAGTTAAGGCACTAAACTAGCGCTCACTAGCACCCCACCTTAAGGTGGGTATGTAGGGGACGCCAGAAAAGGCCAGTGTGCTTGCAATTTTTATAGCAAAACTTTTTTTGGCCACAGTAAATAAAATATTGTTACAGTTTTAACTTTATTAACAGGGTGATATCAGCAGTTGTTGAATATCCGTCATGAGCATATCGTAATTAGATGACAAACTTTTTAAATGAAGATAAATGTTGTCATTATATTTTAGGACACCCTTGGCAGATGTTCAAGAAATGTTGAAGTCAACATTTGAAGAAAGTTTAATTATGTTTATACTGAAGGAATATTTGATTTATTTTGAACAAAAAAAAAGTTTTGCTATAAAAACTGCTAAAACACTTAACTCTTCTCGCTTCCCCTACTACCCCACCGCAACTACTTAAAAGAACATTTCTTCACACTGTGATTATTTTTACGGGAATGGTGGCTCCTACGTCCGATTGACCGGGATATTATATACAAGATTGCGCTGTAAAATATATTGAATCTCGGTTTTCTGTATTCTTCATTTGGCAACAGCAATATTGGGATCTGTTGGTTAGTTTTTAACTTTCCTCGGACCCTCAAACAGAGAAGTATTATGATGGTAAAAAAAAAATCGAGCTCAAGGTTTTGATAAGCGTCAACGTTTCGACCCCCTAAAACCGAAAAAGTAGTGTTTGCGATGCTGTCTCTCTGTATCCCTGACTAGAGCCGAAACCATTTTACTGATCGGGCTTAGTTTGGTATCTAGGGTTTTCACAAGGTCTTTCCAATGGGTTTTAGGAATTATATTTTCCCTAAAATTAAGGGTAGTTTACTGAGGGGCCAAAAAAAGTATTCTCTCGAAATTCCGCTCCAAACTATTTTGTTTATTTTTTGTATCTAGACACAGTTTAAAATTATAAACAAAATAGCATTTTTCATTTTTCTATGAAATTGACATTGATTGTGACATAAGCATAAATTTCAAATTTTTATCATATATCTGCAATTATTAGAGATATGAAATAACTTATAACTGTAATGTTGTAGTACTGTCGAAATTAAATATATTTTTAATCGCGACTATATTTGATAAGACCAATAGTTGCTGAGCTATAAGCAAATTTATATATCTTCTTATGGAGTACTTGGAAATATAAAATTGATTGCTATGCTCCTTGGTGGATAGATATGCACCTCTTTCATTAATTTTTCTTTAACAATGTATATAATTATATTTATGCTATTTTGTGGAGGGTTTTTGAAACATTGTATGTTATTTCGTTTTACAAATTTTACGAGTTTTAGTAAATGTGTAAGATTAAAGAAATAGAAATTCTTTACGATGTGTCGTAACATTTATTTAATTTTAAAATAACTGTTTTATTTTGTTTTTGTATTTTTAAACATATTGTAAAATTGTTTCACTGGTCTCAAGTCCACTGTATATTAATTTACAAAACAAAAAAACCACACCACGATGCGACGCCCAGTTTGAGCTGTATCACCTACCCAAGCTAGGTGTTATCCATGTAGGAGGAAAGGGGGGGGGCGCCTCCAGAATGTTTTGTTGTGACCCTGTTAATAAACTACTTTGCCTGAGGAAGACTAGATCTATCTCTAAAAATTTACTTTTATCTCAGAACTGCGATATTTTACATGAAACCTCCATTAAAATAAGCTAATTTCACCTTTGCATATTCATGTGAGATTTATATGTATCCTCAGTTGTCCATGAAAGGTTTCAGTCTTATCTTGACCGATTACAGTATAGCTCTATCTTATTGGCTGCACAATAGTGCAAATTATCAAGGTAAGCTTGCTATCTCTCAGGGTACCTTATAAAATCTTTCACTTCTATTTTGACGTGAGCCATATTTTTTAAATAACTAGCCTTTTATTAAATATCGTGAGCGTTCTATAAGTCTTCAGGGCGTCCGAGCCCACAGTTAGGCAGGTAAGTAAAAAATATATTAGTATATTCATTAGAGTTGTTCTTTCACTAAGCTTTTCTCCACTAAAATACGATAGCTAAATTTTTACGAGATAATATGAAGTTCTATTTTCTTATGTAAAGATAAATTATTGTAATTGCGAGTATTCTTAGCCTTTAGATTATAATAAAGCTTATTTTTATGTAATACCAAACCCAAAAATGTGAATTTCACAATAATGTCTTAAAAAACTTAATTTAACTGCTGGTAGAGTTTTGAAAAATTCTAAATGTTTTTATAATGGATCTAACGATTTTTTAAAGATTTGTATCTGTGAACTACTTTAAATAATAAATAAAAGTGTTGTGTTTTTTTCTAAAATAAATTTACTATGTATGATGGAAAAGTTTAGAGAATTTAAACTAAGTTGAACATTTTAAAGAATTTGCTTTTAAGATTTAGTTAAAAATGGGTTCATGGGAATTGGTTTTCATGAGAAAACAGAATATATTTTGTTTTATAAATGTTTTTAGTTTATGGGTAGATAGCTACTCATTTTTGAAGATTGGAATTTCTTTAAAAATTGTTTGAAATGTATACATGTGTCTGTATTAACAGTGTTTTTGTGATTAACAAGATGATATGTTTGTTTTTCTGAGGAAAACTTCCTTAGGGCTAGTTTACTGAAAAACTATTTTTGAAAATATTGTTCCAAGCAATGACACACTCTAAGAGAAAGTTTATACGATTGTGTCATAACATTTATTTTTATATTACTTTTTTTTATAAATTCTTTATATTTTTCTTCGTTTTCATGTTCATGTTCTTGTTTGTTGGTACTTAATTTGTAACTTTTTTTAATTACACCGCGTCTTACTATTCGTTCGAATCCCACTTATGTACTAATTTCTTTAATGGTTTTAGGGATGAGAATGGTTATTTTTATGCAAAGTTTTCCCTCATTTACGTGAAGAGAGAATGGAAAACCATTTTGAAAAAAAAACTCAACATACCTAACCAAGATAAATACAAGTCAATTGTTCAATACATTTTGCAATTTTTTTCCACTGTACTAATGAAATAACTTTATAGCTTGTCCCTGTTAACCAGGCTCTTTAATGTCCTGTACAATCTTATTGTTTAAATGTTTTGTAATAGCTATATTCACTGTCTGAAAACATTTGCTTGCTTGTTTTTCTTCTCTGTCAGACCTAAAACCACAAGACATGGAGTTATATAACCTCATCATCCTTCATGGTTGACGCAGACAAAAGTTTTACTGAATTATACCACGCGGTACATCAAGAGAAATAAAAAAAACACTTTGGACGGACTTATGTAATGAGTTACATTGGACATTGCGTGGAGGAGTTATCGTGTTATGGCGCTAGAATTGTCGAGTATAAATTTAAAAGCTCCAGAAACCAAGTTGTTTTAAAACGTTACTGGGTGTTGCTGTCCATCAGTATAAGAACAAAAGGGGGAGGATGAAAATACAAACTTGAATAAAATTAAATATTTGGATTCAAAAAGTCATTCTATGCTCCTATAATAGTTACCTCTCGTTTCCTGGACATAATGAGTCTTACTGATCAAGCGAAATTAGTAGATTCTTTGACTTTTCAGATTGGTATAGTTACAATTTTAAACTATGTTTACAAGTACATGTTTGTACATTGTGCAGGTTTATAGAAAATGTTTTTTTTTAATTAATTCCAATAAACACCAAGCTCAAGTATTATTACCAGATGTATCATTATTCAACCACAGCGCAACATCTTGGCTACCTAGGCAGCCCCTTAAGGCTTGTTTTAGAATATTTTTTAGATAAAGTATTAATGCGATCGGACATTTTGATTGTGTGTGCAGGCTTCATATGAAATAATTGACTTTATCATATGGTCACGTGGTCTGAGGCATTAGGATTAAAATAAACTAAATTGCCAATGATGGAGTGGTCGTGTTTCGAATCTCGGTTTTCACTGGAGAGATGTGGGTAAGGGATTTTCTACACGTAACTTTGTCTTAATTTCTTCACGCTAGTGCGGCAGAATGCCCACTAAACAAACTTCCTAATATTGGACTCTTATATTAAAGGAATAGTTATTAAAAACCAATTGATGGAAATCTTGGTGGAAATCTAGCTATCCCCCCTTCCTCCTCAATGGTACATAAATAGTTAATGTATCATAAATATTCTTTCCTAGACATAGTTATGTTTTTATAAAAAATAATTTAGCTAACTATAATAAATTAACAAATTATAATACACCCATTTCCAGAGATTGTACGATACAAGTGTAATATGTAATTTTAATATTTTACTTTAGTTTAGTGCCATTATAGTTTCTATAATAAGAGACATTTTCTTAAATGATTAATTTTAAGAAACGTAAGACAGATCCCAGATCATCCAGTCAACACTTTATGAAAGGAAATCACTTTCATTTAACAAAAACCAATTTTGCACCTTCAACCGAAATCAAAATTAGGAGATCTTACATAGCTGGGAGATTAACATCATGATATCGGCTAAGGTGCCGACATAGTTTAATAATATAGGTGTACACTTTTTGTGCACTGTTATAGTGTGAATGTCGTACAAAGGTTGTATTACGGTGGGTTTAGGGTCCTCAAAACTAGTTCGTAAGAAAGTCATCTATATTTACTCTACTCATGATTACCCAATTGTGTAAGCCGTTCATAAACAAAGTAAGAGAAAATTAGAAAAACGTGTAGACCTATTGCGAAGTTATTTGTATTCAATATTTACTTAAGATGAGGTGCTAGTGAGCGTGAGTTTAGGGCAGTATTTTCGAAGTTTTTATAACATAAACATTTATTTGGCCAAAATAAATAAAATATTTCTTCTATAGAAACATAGAGTTTAGTTTTCCGCACATGCTAATCTCAACAGTTCTTTAATATCTGTCAAGGGTGTCCTGGAATTTAGTAACAACTTTTTCTCTTACTTTAAAAAGTTTGTCACCAAATGCCGCTGTGCTCTTGACAGATATTCAAGGACTGTTGAGTGTAGCATGTGCAGAAAACTAAACTCTATGTTTCTATAGAAGAAATATTTGATCTATTTTTGCCAAAAAATGTTTATGCTATAAAAACTGCAAAATTAATGCACTAAACTGCCGCTCACTAGTACCCCATCTTAATGTAACAAATAAGCCTTATAATCAGTATTTATCTAAATTATTCTTGGATTCTTGGATAGATGAATGATAACAAACCAAGAAATGTCTGTTTTTACCTATTTATACTCTATAATAATATCTTCTTACTCCTCGTACTGAATATCCCTCAATATTTAATTAGAGTAAGGATTTTTAACCATAATTTATATAAATTGTACCCACATTTTCTTATAGATAGAATGGGTAAACCTTATTAAATAGCTCCCTCAGTAGATTCAGACAAGAATCAGTCACAACACAGTTGCTAGTAAACCAGACAACACAAACTTTACGTTTTGTCCACGTGATAACCATTGTGATCCGGAGCTAATTCATTTGACTCAATAAAGTGTTATATTACGCTAATGGAGTAACTTAGAGTATTAGAAGTTTTATTCTTTGTATTTTGCAAATTTGTTTTAAAGTTTTATCTTTCTGACATTTAGTTGGGCCATTCTAATTTGGGAACTCGTTAAGATGTGGATTTACGGAACGTGAGAAAAGGGCAGTGTTTTTGCCGGGTTTTTTTATAGTTAAACATTTTGGTTAAAATAAATCAACTATTGCTTCACTACAGTCATATAGTTTAGTTTTATTTATATGGTGACCTCAACAGTTCTTAAATATCTGTTAAGGGTGTTCTGGAGTTTAATGACAACCTTTTCTCTTCTTTTAGAAAGTTTTTTATCTAATTCCACCATGATCATGACGATATTCAACAACTGTTGATATCACCGTGTGCAGAAAATAAAACACTTAATGTTTGCACTGAAGCAATAATTGATTTGTTTCGACCAAAAAAATATATTTTGCTATTAAAACTACAAACACACTAACCTTTTCTTGCGTTCCATACATCCCCACCTTAAAATTAACCATCCACATTATTATTATTATTATCACCGCGTCTTACTACCCGTTCGGTTTATACTCCCGCTAATGTGTATTGTTAGGGTGATTGTGAGATGAAATGGAGGACCTACAGTTTAACGTGGAATCCAAACCACGGTAGAGGCCTAGCATTCCACACATTCACAAGTAGTGATTGATACACATCTTGTCAGAAGTGAAGGAAGGGTTTGGCAATCAGATAAATCTGTGCCGGGACCGAGGATTGAACCCCGGACCCTCAACACAGAAGTCTGACACCTTACCCCTAGACCACCAGGTCACCCTTCACCACTATCCACATTGAATCTACTTGAAAAAGTAAGCTTTTTCACCCCTAATTCCCGTTCTCAACTAGGATTAAATAAATGGCACGACACAATCAAACAAACTTTCCCATATTGTGTGTTTAGTCTGGAAGAAAATTCTCAAATGAGGTTTCAGTAAACTATTCCCAAGTAAGTTTTCCTCATATCAAACACACAATTATGTTAATCACAATAAACAATATTTATATAGATTTTAAAACCAATTTGTTCAAATTTCTTCCAACAAATTTCATATTTTCATATATAATCAACCTCAAGGTAAACTACCCTAAAATTATGTTTAGTTTGTAAAAATAAAAATTTATTCTTATTTATCATGAAAACTGCCAGATACCCATTTTGAGATCTAAATTCAAGGACAAGTTCGAGCTCTGAATTCAAGGACAAGTTTGAAAAATTTCTAATTTCTATAATTTTTTATAAGCTACCCTTAAATTAATATTACTTTGGAAAATAAACATAAACTATTATTGGTTGTTTAAAAATTCTCCGATACTAATATTTAACAAAATCGTTAGATATTTTTAAAATATTTCGAGTTTTCGAAAATCATTCATCAGTAAGCTATCATCTAATTAATTTTTAACCACGGACTAAGTAGGTATGCACTATTATTTGGGAGGTCAAACATCCTATATATATCCATTTTGAACAAAATAGTTAAGAGACTTTTTGAAAAATTTAGAATTAAACAAATCATACATCGGTAAACTATCCTTAATTTGAGGTAAAAGATCAAAATTTAAAGAATGTCCCAAGGTGTCTCACTGACCCCTCGGCCTCTACTCATATGTACTAAATACGCTAATGTGATAGGGATGAGGAAAGTTGAAGTTCAGAGTGAGTTTACCAACATTTGCGTTGAGGTAGATTATAAAACTATTTATGAAAAATCAACCTGGGTACCAAGGCCGTAGCCAGCCAATAATTTCAGGAGGGGTTTGGTGGGCCCATCCCCCAATTGACGGAGGCTAAAAAAATTCTAAATAAAAAACTGTTCTAGAAGCTATCTGAAGTGTTTTTTTATGGCAACACTACTCCCTAACTATCGGAGGCTAGGACAAATTCTAATTATTAAACGCCTCTAGAAGCTATCTGAAGTGTTTTTTTTTATGATAACACAGCCCCCTAATTTGTACTTGTACCTTAATTTTGATATTGTTTGAACCATAAATAAAGTCATGTATATTTTGTTTATAAGATTTCGTGGGGGTTGAACCCCGAACCTCTACGACCTTGCTGGGTACACCCGACTAGATTCTAACCCTTATCTCCCCATTATCCGCTATTTGACCACCGTAACGAGTGTATGGCTAATTATAATTGGAGGTGATTGGCCCTCAACTAGCATCTAACAAGTGTTCTCTATCGTCGCACAACCAATAGCCTATTAAATTTCCCTTTATGTAAAGCCATTCGGTTAGTTTATGGTTTTGCATATTCCTTTTCAAACATTAATTTTCAAAATAAATGGACCTATTTTATCAATAGCTAAGTATTAGTTTTCCTCCTGTTTTTTTTATTACAAGCTTACATTTTATTGTAGCTATCGATTAATATTTCATATCTATGTCAAAAGAATGTGGCATTGTTCAAAGTATTATTTAATGAGGAAGTTTGTTAAATTATTACACCATTATTACGACAAGGAAAATGATATATACTTTTAAACTATTGCGATTCATTCTTATTGAGCACATTTAGAGTTATGAGTGTAGCGAAGAAAATAGCTTATTGTTTTACATTCTTTTAAAAGAGATTTAACAACTAATTGTATGCCAACAGTTAGAATTTTTTTAAATACATAGTATTAAATTACCCGCACCATTGAACCCGCAGACAAAGTAGTCAGCCTCGTCTTGGGTAGTTACCCGATGTCAGAAAAATAAGGCTTCAAGCCCCAGTTGGATGTCCTGAGATATGTTTCCTAAATGGTTTTGCATTCGTCCTTCACGCAAATGCTGGTGGATCCTACACTTTCTAAGAGGTTCTACCTTACGCATCCCTACCGTATTGATGTAAATAAACTGATAGCCCAGAAGTATAGTAAACGTGAGGAACATGTTTAAAAAAAAAGTAAATGAGTTTAATTTTTTTATCTTCTATTACTCTGCGCCTTTAAAGGTACCGGAAGTTAACGACACTAGGCCGTGGTACACCTGTGCTCTCAGGATTGCCTAACTCTTGGTGCTTTCAGAACGACACTGAATCGACCTTGAGAAGGTCGCAATTTAGTGGTGTGAAGAAAGGTTTGAAACACCTTCCGCTAGCTTACTAGTTATTATTTTTTTAAATTACATTTACTTTTTTACCAAAATGACATTATTGGTTATAATTACATTACTTAACACAGGGAGCAGTATGAGGAGAGTGAATTTCAAGGTAGTAAACGCCCGAAGAGAGTGTGGGTAAGCTTCTTCCAAAATGTTACATATTCAAACAACAGAAAATTAATAACTACTCGAATAGGTTGTCACAAGGTGTACTGTTTAAAGAGAGTAAATTTCTCTTAATGGAGAGGTTGGGGCACAAATCCCGGTCTGGTATACTGGTAGTTTTTCGTAAATGGTTGTCCACTCTCCCTCCACGAAAATGTGGGTGTATTTCCTCTAAATTGTATTGCCTCCAGCACTACTCTATTATTGTAAACATGCCGAATGGGTAGAAACGCGCGATGAAAAAAACATTATTGCTGTTAAAATAAACATAAGCCTCAAGGACCGCAATTGTCCATATGTTTTCACACAAAGCTCACACTTCGCATTTCCCTTTTTTATTTTTAAAAGTAATAAAGATATTTATAACTAAAGGCGTTAGCTTAAAATTGCATTACTCAATTTTTATACCATTTCTTTTTAACGCTCTTTCTTTTACACCCTTTCTTTATAACATCCTTTCTTTTTTACACACTTTTTTACACCCTTTCTTTTTTACACCCTTTCTTCTTTACACCCTTTCCTCTCTACATCCTTATTTTACCCCTTTACTACACGGTTTTGTAAAATTCTGCTCCAAATGCACTTTTTTTTTATTTAAATTCCATCCCGTAATTACAAGGGTGCTATGTAAATTACGTCCTTCCCTTATCCTCCATTAGATAAAGAATAATGAATATAGTAAATAATAGAAAATTAAATTAGTATGATTATATTAAACAGGACAAACCTACAAAAAATAATAATTTCAATAACGTCGTGCAGAAACTATATTTTATCATGTTTATACAATTCGTTAATGGCTAATTCTTTGCCATGATTTGTTTATATGAACTAACTTTACTTTCTTGACAAAAAATCTTTTTAAGTGGGCATGTATATTTCATTTAAAAATCTAAAAATTCAACACAATATCACAGTTTTTCTTCTTAAAACATCTAGACTCACCGAGAAAATTGCTCAAGTAAAAATTAACACTTTTGTTTAGGATACAGAAAAAATTGTGGGAAAGTAAATTTTGGAATATTGTTACCCACGAAGCTATTAAACGTTTTATACTTACTGAGGTAGCCTACCTATGTTAAAACTAGAGATGGGAAATTCGATTCCTCGATTCTTCGATACTTATCGATTCTTGAGGTTTTCAAGAGAATTGAGAATCAAGAAGATACCTCGATTCCTAAAATATGCGAACAAATTATCGTGAATTCTTTATTAAGAGATGAATTAATATCAGATGTTACAGGCTGTTCGTAACCCACTTGTTCGTTATTTACTAAATATATTTTTATAATAAAACTTTTAAAAGTGTTAATTAATTTCAGAAATCTAAAAATTGATGTTTTGCTTCAATTTGTAAATATGTTACCCAATGCATTCCAGAAATCAAAACAATCCTCCATATTAACAGATACCAACCCTGTATTGGTAAACACAGTATTATACGTTTACTTTCCAAATGCACTGTCACAACTTGAATATTAATATAGCTGAAGTTTATTTTAAAGTTTTAAAACCAAAATTAATAACATCACTGTAATTTTTAAATACAAAAATGTTTCAAAAGTCTAATTAATTAAAAATAATTTTTAATTTTATATTTTAGGCCTATTCCAGTAATAATCGAGTATCGAGGAATCAAGAATTGGAATAAAAAAACAGGTGTCATCACATCCCTAATTAAAACAAAGTTGAAATATTTTTAAAAATCATTTTAATAATGGGACGGAATTTACACAGGAGCTTGGCTCATAAAATCATAAAGGCAGAATTTATGTCATCCCTCTTCATTCACCCCTTCATCATTAAAATAATATAATTAGTACTACCCAAACTAAATTGGAGCTTCATCTTCTTTATTACTGTAAAACCAGAATGTACAATACTTAACACCTCTTTCTGTGTGACTGCCAGTTTCATATTTGCTTTATTCCTATAAGAATTGGTGTAAATCTTAATGTTCCCGCGTAGTAAGAAGTCTTTTATCCGCCCACGCACTACATTTAGCTATCCCCTCCCTTTACTCCATTCACCAAACACAGCAAGTAGCACATTTCTAGATAGTTTCATTCTACCTATAAAGAAACCTTTCGCCCCTTTACAGATCCAAAAAGAACAAACCTCCATTACGCAGAGGTCGGAAAAAAGGGTCTTCTACGCAGCTTATTAGCTTTCATTAGTCTATAGTTAAAGTGTTATGATAATTACTTGAAACACAATAACAAGTTTATTGGGGTTTTTCTGTTGTATAACTAGAATTAACTTAGATATTAAAATGCCTTTTATTTACCATTTTTTTATGTTTGGCAATACATCTTACTACCTATCCGGCTATCAGCATATTTACAAAAATGTGTTAGAAATTAATAAGGTTGCATTTAGAATAAGTGCACTCGTATTTACATGGAGGGAGAGAGTAAAAGTATTTATAAAAATCATTACACCAAATGGGGACTCGAAACACGACCTGACCATCAATTACCAACCTGATGTGTTTGATGACTCACCCCGCGTGATCATTGATACTTGGACATTGAAAACAATTCAACATCTGGATAATCTCCCATCGGCTTAGATAATCGCCGATCCGTCGGAAATTGTGGCGTGAAACCGATTCATTTCCCCTTAAAACGTTTTCAATGCTTCCATTTTGTACTGGAATTTCCAACTCTTCAAAATGTCAAGGGGGGAGAAAAAGAAAATATGTTTGCAGATTTTGTGGCAAAACTTTTTTTTTGGACAGAATAAATAAAATTTTGCTCCAGTATAACCATAGAATTTAACTTTCTTCACACGGTAACCTTAAAATTTCTTGAATATCTGTCAAGGGTGTCCTGGTATTTAATGACAACTTTTTATCATCATTTAAAATGTTTGTAATCTAATGCCGCTATGTTCATGATGGATATTCATGAACTGTTAATAGCAAAATGTGAAAAAATTTAAACTCTATGTTTGTACTGGAGCAATAGTTTATTTATTTTGCCCAAAAAAGTTTGCCATAAAAATTGAAAAAACACTGACCTTTTATCTCGTTCCCTTGCATCCCACCTTTTTGTGTGTGTAGGTGGATTGGAAAAAAATTCCAGGACAAAAAATATCTCAGTACACGCCACTGGGATTTGAATCGAGACTCCGTTCACTTATACCTACCTCCCCTATAAAAGGTGATAGGAAAAAGTCTCACGGTACAGAGTCTTAACGGTCATGCCAACAGACAAGGCCAAACCCACACTACTTGGGCCAGGAAAACTAGAAATACAATCATAGCGCTGATAATGTGATACGATCAACACACCCACACCGGTGAGCATGCGGAATAAGCATCAACCTCGTCTGACCTGTTTGGTTGGTGACGGGGAGGTCCAAGTTCAAATCCCGGCTGGGTGTATTGAAGGTTTCCCCCCCTTGAATGGTTTACTACTTCCCTCAAATCAAACTTGGGTATATTTTAGCAATACACTACCTTCTTCACCTACCTCCTATCAATTTAACTAAATGCGGATAGCCCAGATGTGTAGTAAGACGCAGAATAAAATAAAAAACCATTACAAGAATGCATGGTAGTTTGTATACCACCTTTTATTGAAACAATTCCCTAACCACTCTGTTACAAGAACGAGTTCAATTTTTCCTAGACTCTAGTCTTAAGATAGTTTAAAAATGATAAAGTTTAAAGTTTATCCACCTCGGTAGAAACGTGTTTGTGTTTCTGCAGGGTTTTTTTTAGCACCGGGTTTTACAATCCGTTCTGGTTATACGCTTATGTACTAGTTACGATAAAGGGTTTTAAAGATGAGCAAGGCTATATTTAGAGGATGTGTACGCGCATTTGCATGGAAAGTATGGAAAACCATTTTGGGGAAAAAAAACTTCAGTACACCAGACCTAGTTTTGATTTCTCGTCATATGACAACCAAAGAGGGTGTTTCTATAGTTGACATACGAAGTATAAATGACATACCCACATCGGTGGGCACGTGAAATAAACGTAAAGTTCATCTAGTATTGTATGGTAGGGACGGAAATGTTGGGGGTTTGAACCCCGACCTAGCGTACTGAGGGTGTTTTTTTTTAATAAACAAATTTCTCACACTCCTTTCACACAAATATGATTACATTTTTCTCTAAATTGTACCTTCCTCATCCCTAACCCCTTTGTGAAATTTAATTACCTTATACAAGATGGGTAGTAAGACGCGTAGCAAAAAAAAAATTAAAATTTTTACTTAGAAAAAATAGTAATATTTAGCACCGCGTCTTACTACACGTTCGGGTTATACGCTTAAGTACTAATTAAGCTAATGGATTAAGAATTGGGAAGGATGAATTTAGGGGAAGTGAACCCGCATTTGCGTGGAGGTAGAGTGGAAAACCATTTAGGAAAAACCACCCCCAGTTCACCCGACCGAGATTCGAACCTCGATCTCCCCGTCCTCGGCGGTCTAGCTCAACACGACTAGCGCGTTAGCCAACTACGCCACCTAGGAGGGTATTTAGAAAAAAAAAATTATTATTATTATTATTATTATTATTATTATTATTATTATTATTATTATTATTATTATTATTATTATTAGCACCGCGTCTTACTACCCGTTCGGGTTATACGCATAGAAAAAAAAATAATAAAAAAAATTAAAAAAAAATCTTCAACTGACTGAAAGCAGTGTAGGTACATTTTAATGTTCGACGTTTTCAAAGAATTTTAAGTACTCTTACAAATAGGTGTCTGGTGATATTTTTTTTACAAGCACGTAGTTCTTGTTATCAAACTACGTGACTTACATTACTACCCATTCTTAAGGATGTTGCGAGACTCGATGAACAGCGCATGCGCCGAAGCTACAGGTGTAAAGCACAAAAACCCATCAGATTTCTCGGAATATGCGTACATTCAGTTTCTCCAAACAAATTTAAAGAATTTTCATTAAGTTGATATTTTGGTCACACTGTAATATTCCTGACGCTTCCGTGTTAGACTGACGTGCTAAGAACGGGAATATCGGTGTTTGAATACCGGTCGGGTCTATTGAGGGTGCCTTTTCCTAAATTGTTTCCCACTCTCCTTCCACGCAAATGCTAGTAAGTTACCTCTACCTTCCTCATCCTTACCCCATTAGAGTAATTACTATACATGCGTATAACCTGAACAGGTAGTCGGACCCGTTGATAAAAATAAATATCCCTGAGTATACCCACGATTAAAACAATCTTAAAGTTGTATTGGCAATTTATTTTCATGCTTTGCGTCTTACAACCTATCTGGTCTATCCACATTCAACTACACTAATGAAGTGGTGATGAGGTAGGCAGACCTTTAAATAAACTCTAGCGGTATTTGCGTTGAGGGAAAATATTTTTTTAAAAAAAGGGAAAAGAGCATTTAGTACACCAGATTGAGATTCAGACCCAACCTTCCTGTAATCGACCGACCAGACTATAAAAGCCTGACGTTTATATTCGGTTACCCATCGACGTGGGATCACCCTTTCTGAATCGACTAAGTGGTTACCGCTGAACCAACCCTATACCCGTAACGAGCGTCACGTGGAATAAGTGTCAAGATGGTTGGTTGGTTGGTTGGTTGGTTGGTTGGTTGGTTGGTTGGTTGATAACATAGCGGTGGGATTCTAATCCCAGCCAGTGATACTGAGGGGGGTTTTAACTAAATGTTCCTTCTCTCTTGGTCAGATTCTCAATTCTCTTTTATTTTTCTCTTTTTCTCACCCTTTTCTATATCTCTATCTTTTCCCTATTTAAATCATTCTTTCTATTTGATTCTTGCTTTCTTTTTCTATCTCTTTATTTATCTCTTTTTTATCCATCTCTTTTTATTTAGCTATATATCTTTATATCTATATATATATATCTGCCTTTCACTTTCTCCATTCATATGCTTGTACAAATTGTCTAAATTCTACCCTCATCACTACTACCCCATTAGTACTGTCAAAATGCGTACAGCCCACCCGAGTATCAATACGAGGGGTTTGAGGGGGGGGGGTAACTGTGACGTCATACTATTTTTAAAAGGCTATATATTTTATTCGAACAGACGATTACACGCCTAGAACTGCAATTGTTCCATCTATTACTTGACGTAATTCTCATTAAGAATATACTGGCGTCTCAGTGAAATACCCGCGGAGAAGGATGTGAGAATATTTAAAAGCTAAATCTATTTTAAATAAATTCCTCTTTGGATTTTCCTTCCAAAGGGTACTGTATGTATATTGGGGGAAAACAATATGAGACTATTCTGGCTATTGTTATACCTGGAATATGTTTAAGAATGTGTTTTTTTTTTATTAATGTGGGTTTGAAGTAAGTGCAAGTCATTGTGAATCATTGTATCTAAGAAATACTTGAGATTGGATCATTTTCAATTTGCCATTGAACAAATTTTTTGACTTTTATAATCTATAGTATAGGATAGTATAGTGGTAACATTTCAATGACTTAGCTAAGTCGGTAGCACGTTTGCATAGTGAGATAATATTCATAGGTTTTATTACTGGCGTAGCTTAACGATTTTTAAATTGTACCTTTTACTTTCACAGTGATGACTGCCGCGAGATTAGTAGCTTTGTTTTTTCTAGAATTTTGTTTGTAAATCGTATGCTTTAATAATAAATAGTTTTATAAGATAAAGTTATCTATATATGATAAAATAAATAAATGTATAGTCTAAATAAAATAGAAAAAAACTGTTTAAGAATCCCAAAAATAAATGTAGAGCAGCCAACTATATAGCTATATAACGCCTATCAAAATTGACATGATCTGCCTAAAGAAGGGGTGCCAATCCACGGAACCCCTGCCGCTATTAGCATTTCGCTAATGTGGCATGGATGAGAAAGGTTGAATTTATAGTAAGTGCGTAGAGAAAGAGTTGAAAACTATTTTTTTTAAACACCGTCAGTACACCCGACCGTGATTTGAACCCCGGTCTCCCTGTCATCGGCAGTATAGTATAGTGCAAGAATTACGCCTTAGACCATGCATCCACCAAAGTGGGTACATAAAAAAGGTGTGTAGCATTGGCTATTCCTAAAAGAAGGATGAAAATAATGACCAAGTGAATGTGCGTCGTATATTTTGTAATAGTTAATTCGCTAGCTGTTTCTTGATAGTATAAGTTTTTATACTGATTTAAGTAAGGAAACATCACTCCAAGGCCGTAGCCAGCCAATAATTTCGGGGGGGTTGGTGGGCACATCACATAATTGCCAGAGGATAGAAAAAATTCTAAATATTAAACACCTCTAGAAGCTTCTAAAGTGCATTTTATGGTAACACAGCTCCCTAATTTGTACTTGTGGCTTAATTTTGATATTGTTTGGACCATATATTTTGGAGGGAGTTTGAACCCCCAAACTCCCCCTTGACTATGGCTTTGCATCAATCTTCTGTTTGGGGGTTTAAAAACGAGTCATATATCTTCAAGATTCTTCGGCATGATCTGGTGATCACGACTTTGACAACAAAATACAGCTTAGTGATCCAGGTATTTCCACAGAAAGAAAATCGTTTTACATCCTGGGAAAATATTCGGGTGAAAGTTTTTTTATATATATATATGAAGAGTTGGGTACTTCCCAAAGTGTTGGGAACCTATGCACCAAAGAAAATATCTTCAATAACCCCTTTTTATCTAAAGAATGCTTTGCCCTAACTTTATATATTTGAATAGCTTTGTTTTTCTCTACTATCTCTGGTTGTAGTCTATTTTTACATAAATTCTATGATCTAAAAAAATCTTATTAGATGGCCGTAAGAGGTTTGGTGCACTCTCCAAGAAAATCAACCCTTTTATATCAATCTATACAGGACGTTTGTTTTAGACTTAATAACTAATAAGGGTGACCTGGTGGTCTAGGGGTAAGGTGTCAGACTTCTGTGTTGAGGGGGTCCGGAGTTCAATCCTCGGTACCGGCACAGATTTATCTGATTGCCAAACCCTTCCTTCACCTCTGACAAGATGTGTATTAATCACAACTTGTGAATGTGAGGAATGCCAGGCCTCCACCGTGGTTCGGATTCCACGTTAAACTGTAGGTCCTCCATTTCAACTCACAATCACCCTACCACTACACATTAGCATAAGTGCGTATAACCCGAACGGGTAGTAAGACGCGGTGCTAATAATAATAATAATAATAATAATAATTTGTGCCAATCGAGATAGAACGTTTGGGCCAAGGAGAAACTACATGTTCCCCCTTAACCTAACCTAACCTAACCTTACAAAATCCAGGCTAGCATTTGACATTAGTAAACTGAGTAATGCGTCACAATAAACGTAAAGACACTTGCGGTGAGTACAGTGAAACTTCACTTCATCTTTACTTTGATTGCTGCATTTACAAAGTTTGAAACCATCGGCGACAATACACATGCTGCCACGCCTCGATGTAATAACTTTATCAACTTTCACGCCCATCGATTCTGACACTTAAATTAGAGTAATTAAACACACGAACTAGAAGTGAGAAGTTTTCACAAGCATCCTATGAACGAACTGGTCCAAACGACCCGTTTGTTTTATCTAGGATAATACCCGATTTGAGTCAAACGCACTACGCAGTATTAGAGTACCAAGGGTGGTTTATCCTTAATGGCTTCCCACGCTCTCTTCACAAAAATGCTAGTACATTTTCTCTAAAAGATATATTCCTCATACCTAATTCATTGGTGTAAGTATGTGTTTTTTCGAATGGGTAGTATGAAGTGGAGTAAAATAATATATTTATTTATTGAGGCCCTCCTACCTTAGGACAGTGGTTCTCAAACTTTTTAGACCGAGGGAATCCTTGCCCCAGAAAAATACATTCTGGAGCCTTCATAAAAATATTTACGCTAATATTATGTACATTAAATAACGATAGTTAAATTTTACAGCAATAAACTATAAAACAAACGAAGAATATCACATGTTCGTATCCGCTTGGGTGTTCTTATGGTCTAAGGCGCTACTCAATGGGCCAGGTTGCTGATGACAGGGAGATCGTGGTTCGATCCCAGTCAGGTTTGTACTGAGGTTGGTTTGTCCTAAATGGTTACCCACATTCTCAACACTCATGTGGGTACATTTGCTCTAAATTCAACCTTCAACCTTCCTCATTCCTAGTCCATTTGCATAATTAGTACATAAGCGTATAATCTGAATGGGTAGTAAGATGCGGTGCTAAAAAAAACATTCTGGCTGCACCTTTGACAAATGTACCTTATTCAGATTTGAAACAATTGGCAATCCTAATTACTGATGCTATTTTATTTTATGAGAAACAAAATATAAATAATATTCTAAAATGGCTTCATGGAGCTTGAGATAACTATGGAGGGGCCCGATCACAGCTTGGAAAACGCTGACTTAGGAGATAAGCACATACAGGATCAGCGGCTGCTAAGGTACGAACTGTGTCACAATCAAATGGTTTAATATAGTTTTGGGATAGGGGGTGGAGGGGAGAATAATGGCTATCGTGATTTGATACACGAGCAGAGATAAAAGTGGCTCGAATTGAACGGTCCGTGGAAATCCCTCCACTGTGCAGCTGTATTCATACTTCCAGATGAATCATTATGAATGAATGGCGCACGATTTAGTGCAATGAAACTACGTCAGAGCCATTGAAGGGAACGACTCCAAGTGTTTGCAACATTTCTCTATTGATTTGATTTTGTGTTTCGCGTCTTACTACCCATTCCGTGTGTCCACACATTTACACTGGTAAGGTAGAATTTAATGGAAGTATGCCCCACATTTGCATCGAAGGATAATATAGAAACCATTTGGGAAAAAGGTCGTAGACCAAGCCGGATTCAAACCACGACCTGCCCATCACAGGCAAACTAGATGAGGCGAGCCTTTATCCAAGTATCTATCAGTGCGCCTTTGAAACTTTAAAATATTAGCTTTAGTTACTACATTTAACACCAGTAATATTAAAGGTTAAGTCTAAAGGCAGGTTTACACGCTACGATAAATGCTAGCAATTTATCGTAACGATCGAATTGTTACGATTTATCGTTGCGTTTAGACAGGACATTGAAGCGATTTATTGGAATTGGAATTGGATTGGATGGTTGATGCCGGCCGGCATCAATTTCTGCGAATCGTAACGACAAGTTGGAACGTGTAAACAAGTAGCAGCCATTCATCGCTACGATTTGACTCTGTTTGCATTGGTTGTTCACGGGAAAGGTTGTGTCGAACTAGTTCGTTCATTTTTCACAATAAACTGAGAAACTAACCTTAACAACTCAACATAAGTCTCTTCATCCATTCTTAAATAATTCCGCCAGTCATTGGGTTCCTTTCGCAATTCTTTCAATAATTTTATATGAGAAAATGCCTTTTTCTTCAGCAACCACTGGTGGCTCCACTTTCTTCTTGGTCTTCGCGACTTTTTCACTTTTCTTGCTAAACAAACGATATATAACGACCACAACAGTACCTCCTCCATGGCAAAAGCTGACTGAGTGTACCGCGGTCGACAATGAATATTGGACAAGAAATCGTTGCATGTAAACAGTACTTACTCTTTCGATTTATTTGAATAATAAATTGTCAATCACATCGTTACGATTTATCGTAGCGTGTAAACCTGCCTTAAGACTGGTTTCCAACCTTTTGTGGAGTTTGACCCCAATGTCTGTCTATAAGACCACCGCAAATTCTTAATAACCTACTCGCCCTTAAATTATAGTTTTAAAATTATTTGTTAACTCTGTCCTACTGCCCGTCCGGGCTATCCTTATTAAACTGGGGTCACCATAATTTTTTGTTTATTAGTTCATCTGAAGTTATTTTAAATCATAATTCTAAGCATTCAATAAAATACTTAGGGCCTGCCTATATATGTATATATTTAATCTTGACATATTTTATTGTGACAGTGACGTTAAAATGTTTGAACAACGGTTATTATCTATGAATTTAATGCACTTTTAAATATGTTGTTATTTGTTTTCTGTCTTAAACCTATCACCATTAAAAATAAATGGGGCGATGCACTGCACAGACTTTCTCTCCTAATAGATTTATTTACTAAATACTCATAACGTTTTGAAACGAAATAATATATATTTTTGCAGAAACACTCCACCAATGAGCGTAAATTAAATAATATACTCTGTTACAGAAATGTTGGAGAAAGAGGAACATATCTGTCCACCAAAGAGTATAACAATTAATTTCACATTTCAAAGACCTTCATAAAAAAATATCGGTAAAATTGTTTTGGCTCTAGTCCGAGATATGGACAAATGACGGCATCGCAAAAACCACTCATGTAACTTTGACATTCATCAAAACCTCGAGTTCAATTGTTTTTTGACGATCATAATATTTATCTCTTCGAGGAGTCGAGGAAAATTAAATGCATACTACAAATAAAGGATAAATTATATAAATAATCTCAACTTTAATTCCAAAGATAAATTTTAAGACTCTAGTAACGATAATAATAACATGAAGGTTCCAGGTCTACTGCTCACAGAACTACTAAAGTAAGAAGTAATTTTTATTTTTAAATGATGCTTCCACGTCAAAATTGAGTTGAAAGGTATCGACCCGCAATTCTAGATTTTAAAACTTTGCACAAAAAGTTGTTGGTTTTATAAAATATTATAAAACAACAGAATAAGCTCAGTTTCAACGAAATTTCACTCGATATATTGTAGTCCGGTGATTAAAGTAAATGGTTTAGCAAAATATAATTTATAGCAAGCTCACAACAGAATATTACGGGAGATTGAGGATTGTTTTAGTGGTTTTAAAGATATAGAGCAGCGGCTACCAACTTTTTTCGCTTGCTTATCCCTTTGAAGCCCATTTCCATAAATTGTGCCCTTACTTTTTAGCAAAATGTTTAGTTACTAAATTATTAGATAATTCTGATTCATTCGTTGCAAATGAAAATAAATGAGTTAACGATGTGATTAAAAAACAATGTGACAGTAAGCTGAATATAGAGTGCATAAATTTCTACATTTAAAAAGCAAAAAAAAAAATACATTTAATTCATTTATCTACTAATAATTATAATAAATATTTTATGTTTGAAATTGAAATCATTTTCTCAAGGTCAAATATAGAATAAAACCCGCACTTCCCCCTCGCCATATCGTTGAGTTCATTACATAACTTTTGACTGATCTTTTGTCTTATACTGCTGGTATATGTAGCTTTTCTCGCCATTATTCAAATATTTTTGCGTAGCCCCAAACGTCCTGGCACGTACCCCTGGGGTTACGCGTACCCCACTTTGGTAACCGCCGCTATAGAACTTTCATTCCCGTGATAAATTCCGCAGTGTGAGGTTATCTCCCTTCCAAGGGGACGGCATGGCACTCTGAACTACTATGATGTAATCCAATATCAATCTATTGTGAACTGGGGTCTGCTTTGACAACTCCTCATCTCCGACATAATGTGTATTTAATTGGTGTTAGATGGTGTTGATGGTTGGAAGAGG
This sequence comes from Timema genevievae, assembly GCA_902155825.1. Taxonomy (NCBI): domain Eukaryota; kingdom Metazoa; phylum Arthropoda; class Insecta; order Phasmatodea; family Timematidae; genus Timema; species Timema genevievae. The sequence continues at coordinate 75,026 of CABFWO010003134.1, read as the reverse complement.
GGGGGGGGGGGGGGGCCGAACAACCGAACGGAAGTATC
>CABFWO010003134.1:50522-68096 GCA_902155825.1 Timema genevievae | reverse complement strand
TTTTTTTTTTTTTTTTTTTTTTACAGTTGGAAAGTTATTTAAAACGGTTTGTATTCATCAATTTATAAATTATTTACATCACATCTCAATAGGGACAAAAAGTATTTTCAAATACCTTCTTCGGTGGTCGAATGGTGTAAGGCGTTACTCTTATAATAGACTAATGACGTGGAGATTGGGGTTTGACTCCATGTCGGGTGTACTAGGAACGTTCTTTCCTGGATGGCTAGCAATTCTTCCTCCACGTAAATGGGGTTAATTTACAACCAAACGGGTAGTAAGACGTGGAAATAACAACTACAAAATATTTGAAAAACAAATATGTATGAAATGGTTTTTGAAATATTTTCAAACATAAGTAAATACCAAAATTTGGAACGAATGAGTAGTTAATGTTTTAACTTGGTGCACATAGAATTACAATATTGGGGGACCCACACAGGTGGGTATTTGGACAAGGACATAAGTCCCATCTTGTTTGGCTTCAAGGTTTCCGAGAGATTGGGGTTTGATTCCTAAGTAAACATTACTTAAGTGATTTATCTTATATAGGTTCACACTCTCCCTCCACACACAATGCTGGTACACTTATTCTAATTTCTACAAATCATCCTACCCCATCGGTGTAAAATATGTGGATATCCCTAATGGTTAGCACGATGTGGAGCACAACATAATATATATTAAGTTCCAACACACATAAAATAACCATGTGTGACAGCTTCCGCGCAGCAAAGTCATTACCATCAGTCAAAAAGAGCATTTCAATTCAATGACTAATTTGTATCAATATGTTAATCAGCGCGTATGAATGTCTTAAAGGGAAGTTTTGAATACTCATTCACGAGGCAATCTCACCAGTAATGTCCGGATTAGGTTTTACTTAACCCCGCCTTAGCCCTTCTCTTCTAATATGACCTATAATTTTACTGTTCCGTCATAGGATATGTCTAAGAAACCGACATGACTGATTGTTCGCCTAGTGTGTGTCTACATGTCTCTTTGTCTAGACACGCTAATACAATACCCGGCACTTAAAAAGAGACCTCTCCTTTTAATAGGTGGTGACAACTTGCGATAGAATCGTTAGTAATGCTTTGCGGTTAAGCGTGTATGCCGTACTCTTTTGAGTTATTGTCTCATTGCTTAGCACACCGTGGTTTAATCGATGTCTGCGGTCACCGGGGCGAGCGTTTCTTTTACTCATCTCGCTAAAGGACGTTTCATTCCTTGACGTGGTCCATCTACGTGGGTATTGTACAAGCCCGCGCCATCGCTTTTCGGTAAAAACCCCTCTCCGCACTTCGTGAGAAATGCAACTCTCGAGGAAATGAGATGGATTGAAAGATAACACGAGATTAATCCTCTTTGGAACTCGAACTTTAGCTTTATCACGATGCGGATGGACTATTTTGCCCTTCCCGTAATCCACGTCTTACTATCCATCTGGGTTATCCCCATTTACTTTAAAGGTGTAAGGATGAGGATGGTATGATTTAGAATAGATGTGCCCCCATTTGCTTGAAGAAAAAGTAAGGGAAGACATAAAAAATAATTATAATACTACAGACCTTCTCCATTCACCATCAAACCATATGAGATAAGACTAATAACTTTTTCCCCTTGTGGCCCACCAGTGCAAGGCGTTGTTAATACATAGTTTAAACTTTTCGTTTAAAAAATACGCCTAAGAGGAGAGGTGGGATTTTAGAACTTGAAATCAAGTTTGAAGTGAACTCTGAATCTTTCGAGTGGTTCACTTTTTTTTCGCCCTAAACCAAGACTAAATATTTGATGCCACTGGGAATTGAACCGTAGTATTCTTTGTTAGTACGCTTAAGTGTCGTCTGATAATGACTAGCAAACGTATTGACCAGACACCAGGCCATTATTTTGGTATTGAGAATGTATTGCAATCGTGAACATTTTCTACCTCGATATTATTATAGATCTCGACTATATTTGACCTATGTCTCTCCTAAAAAAAAAAAGATCAAACTGTACTTGGGGATACATCCTTGTTTGATAAATGTCTTTCAGAATTTATATTTGAATGTTTTTCATCATATCATGAGGCCAAATCGTAATTTTGATTCTAGTCCTAAAATTAAGGGTAGGTCTAATTTACTTGTGACTAATTTTGAAATTATTTTAATATTTCGAAAATGGCTTTAACAATTTTGTTCAAAATTTGTATCTGTAGAATATTTAAAATAATTGGAAAAAAAGTTACTGATGAAAAACTTATTAAATGATTGTTTACTGATACCCAATTTATAAAAAATGTGTTCCTAAATATAGACTATATCAGGAAGTATAACCGATTACAATGTACCATTTATTTTAATTTCTTTATCGGGATATATCGCTTGTTCTTTCTAAGCTCACAGATTATATCTTTACGTGATTTAATTGAACTTTATACAGTACACCTATTACCACATACCCAGTCCTACCTGCTAAGTAGACTATTTACTAATTGAATATTAGGATGAATCAGCATCCAATTAGTAAATACCCTCGTCAGTCTGATCCGAGTTCAAACCAGGGTCTCCAAGATTGGTGCTCGACATAAGCAGACTCAGCAAATCAAACTTTAAAAAAAATATTTGAATAGTAGGCTGACGGGGGTGGCTTCTATGCAGTTTAAGGCACCAGTTTCACTTTGTGTTTTAGCAGGTTTGATGGGGAAGTTTTAGTTTGAATCCTGGCTAGGTACAATGATGGTAGTTTTACACGAGTAGTTTTCTCATAGTTTATCCATGTTAGTTAAATGTCACTTTCATATAAGATTTTAATTAGTTTTTTTTAGCACCGCGTCTTACTACTTGTTTCGGCTTTACACATATGTACTAATTACACAAATGTGTTGGGGATGGGCAAGGTTGAACTGTAAGGACCCTTGTTTGCGCGAAGAAAAAGTGAAAAATCACTTTAGAAAAAAAACCTACCAGGATTCGAACCCCGATCTTCCCGTCAACTGCAGTCTAGTCTTTTGCGAGAATGACGCCCTAGACAATGCGGTCACCGAAGTGGGTTTCATCTATGTTAACATCCCTCCCCGTACTCCCTAAATTAAATCTTTAGTTGACTTGGAGGTTTTGCTGCTACTTAGCTCAGTTGGTAACTTTAATATTTAGAGTTGAGGGTCACGGAATTAAGGTGGGGTGCTAGTGAGCGCCAGTTTAGTGCATTAATTTTGCAGTTTTTATAGCATAAACATTTATTTGAACAAAATAAATCGAATATTTCTTCTATAGACACATAGAGTTTAGCTTTCTGCACATGCTAATCTCAACAGTTCTTGAATATCTCTCATGAGCATAGCGGCATTTGGTGACAAACTTTTTAAATGCAGAGAAAAAGTTGTCACTAAATTCCAGGACACCTTTGACAGATATTAAAGAACTGTTGAGATTAGCCTGTGCGGAAAACTAAACTCTATGTTTCTACAGAAGAAATATTTGATTTATTTTGGCCAAAAAATGTTTATGCTATAAAAACTTAAAAAATACTGTCCTAAGCTCACACTCACTACCACCCCACCTTAATTCAAGGTCATAAAACTTGATTACCGTTGAAAATGGGCCTTCCTTTACAAAATGATGAATTGACGTTCGGTGAATTGAGTCTTTTTTGTACCGCGTCTTACTACCCGTCCGGGCTATACCATATTATTTACGCTATTGGGTTAGAGATAAGTAAGATAAAATTTAGAGGAAATATACCCGCATTTGCGTGAAAGGAGAACGACCACCCTCAACAATGTCCATCCAGTGTTCAAATCTCGACCTCCTCATAAGAGGCAATATAATCTATTGAATGATTGATTCCCTAAATTGTTTGACCACTGGTGTGGGTATGTCGAGTGTGATAATTAAAAAAAGTATATAATTAATGTAACCATTTCTAGCGATATACTTAATCAGAGTCTAATAAAATTGTAATCTGTCTCTTGACTCCAAGCTCATGAGGGATTGGCCCCCACAGATAATTGCCGACAAGATGTTATAGTGTCTAATTACTTATGCTGTTGTTTTGTTTTCAGGTCGACTCAGTGCGGCATCATTACTGTTAAGGTAAGAGAGCCCCGCCCATTTGAAACTCAATTAGTACGACACGTATAGTCAGATCTCCAAAGAAATAATCTTTTATAAACTATACAAACAAATTTAGAATAGCAAACATTGACATTGAACAAAAGGCCAATGTTTCTGCAGTTTTTATGGCTAAAATAAATCAAATATTGCTTCAGTAGAAACATGGAGTTTAATTTTCTTCACATGGTGATATCAACAGTTTTTGAATATCTTTCAAGAGTGTCCTGGAATTTAATGGCAGCTTTTTATATTATTTAAAAAATTTCTCCTTTAATTCCGCTATTCTAGTAACAGATAGTCAACACGAACTCATATCACCCTGTGAAGAAAACTAAACTCTTTATGTTTCTACTGGAGCAATATTTGATTTATTTTGAACAAAATAATGTTTTTCCATTAAAAACTTCAAAAACACTGGCCTTATCTCGGATCCCCTTCCGTCCTATCTTAAGTTACATGAATACATGAACAATTTAGCTATTATTATACCTTCAACATGCAAACAAAGAAGTAAATATAATCCAGCTTGGTTTGCTGGTGATGGAAAGGTTCTGGTTTAAATCCCGGAATTTTTTTTATCGTATGGCACATTTGAAGTCGAGGTCCGATCGCGTTATGTGTAGACTATTAGTCACTTTGTTGTCAAAGAACTTTGCCCAGGGTCCACCTATGGGGGTTGTCTACACGTCATACCCGCAATGAGATGATGCGATGATAGTTATTATGAAGTTGTTAAGCCGGTGTGAGTCTTAACCTAACTTAAACCTAATTTTTGTTATATTCATTCTAGTTCTCCAAAATATTTTTATCGCTTGGTAGGATATTGCACAATTACAGTTTTACCTATTTTTATAAAACCAATTTGCTCTTTAACAATCTCTGAAGTGATTCTTAGGAAGACGTTTATGTATTTGTAATTGATTTAATTCCTGACTTAACAATTTTCTCTTTGAATAATTAATTATTTGTTATCTCCATCAATTCATATTGTTAATTGACTTATTGATTTAAATTATTTTTCTTGGTTTAACAATTTCTCTTTTAATAAACTAATTCCCTATATTCATGACTTACACTTCTTTAGTCAATTAAACAATATAACAATCAATCGTCGTTCTACCAAGGACGTTCCTTGTAATACTAATAAGGTAACCAAACCCTGGTGACCATTGGAATTATTCACCTAAAGGGAGGTATATGAAAGGTACCAGTCGGGAATCTAACCCGGGATCCCTAGGCTTGTAGCCAGGGGCACTGACCACTACACCACGGGGCCAGTTAAATCCTGGATGATTATGCAGTTAAAATCTACAGTTAAAGAGCATAAAGAATAACGGTTTATTTCTTGAGGGTTTTCCCGCTCTCTCCACGCAAATGAGGGTAAGCTTCATGTAAATCTTACTAACTTATTGCTACCCCCTTAGTGAAAAATACGTACAGGGCGGTCATGTAGTAAAACGCAGTGAAAAACAATTAGATAAAGTGTGTTGACCCATTCATTTCCGTCATTTATTGAGAGTATCTAATACCCATTTTAAACATTTGTTTATGCAAACCTTTTTTATATCTACTTTCCACGGGCGAGTGCGTGTTAAAAACCGGTTTTTCAATTTATTTCTGAGCGGTTCAACACTTCAGAGGGTCATTGTAAGAGCCACTATGGCTTTCGGGCTGTAAACAAATCGTACAAGTTAGCCCGTCGCTCAAGAATGTTTTTATGGTTCGAATCGCCTGTTAACGCGATTCAAATAAGAAAACATCGATATACTTTCGCACCTTGTGACTTCTAGAACATAAACTCAAGGGTTAATTGAGTAAGCGCTTAAGCGTCACGAAGATGATATGCTTAAACTGTATATTTAAAAACAAATCTTAAAATAATTAATATGTTAGTTTGGGTTGGATGGAAAAAAACAATTTTTTAATCTTAAAATCTCGCCTTCGATAGAAAAAAATTGCTTATAAAGTATAATTTTGGATTGAGTTAAAATTAAGAAGTAATTTCAGAGAAGGTGTATCCACAGTTTCTTGGAGGGAGAAGGGTAACATTATATGAACGATCGTAATATACCAGTCCAGGATTCGAACCACACCATACGAGTCGGCGGCAAACCAGATAAAACAATACTGACTCATTTGTCTGTATGTGCCTCAATGCGGTTCATGGTAAAAATAAAATTATTCAAATTCTTAGCAATATGACTATTTAACGGCTCATATATAAGTGATTTGGGGACGAAGAAGGTTATTTAATGGCAATGCAGCTACATTAGCGCGAAGAGAGGATGTAAAAGCACTTATACATACACACCCCTGGTGTTTCCACCCTTTAGTTTAACCTTGATTTTCCCCATCAGTGGTGGCTCAATCCATCTCGAGCCAGATGTCTTATTAGCCCACGTGAACACCGGTAAGATACGTTTTCCAGATGTATTTATACAAAATTCTCAACAAATAACGGTGAAGTTTAGTTAAATATTTATTTTATAATTTGATGTAAAAATTAATCATTATTATAGTTCATTAATAAAACCTTTAATAGGTTGGTTATACATATAAAAATATATGCTTGAATCATTGTTCGAGCCTCGAGCTTATTGCTTTACATGCCACTGCCCTTAAACTGATCTATCCAGATATTTAAACCAGTCTGTGATACCAAAAAATTTTTGGTGTGAAAGAAAATTTAAATTTGCCAACCCGGTAAAAGGACCATACCATTTAGCCATACAAGTTGAAAAGTTTTGAATTTATAAATAAAATTACGAGGAATGGGTAGGAGTAAAAACTACCTTAATTAATGAAATGGTGAAAAACTTTGTAAAAGCAGGTGAAAAATGTTTAAAAATAAACTAATACAAAATCTTAAGATTATCATAAACTGGATCTATTAGTATTGCAAATAAATAGCTAAAAATTGAAGGATCAATTAGCGTCTAAGAGTGACGTATCAATTAAAATAAACAAATTTTGGCAACATAACTCGTCGAGTACCATTATTCTTTCTAGGAAATCATGATTCTCAATATTTAATGTGTCTGCAACTAAGTCTATTACCCGCCTCGGTGGCGTAGTTGGCTAACGCGCTAGTCGTGTTGAGCTAGACTGCCGAGGACGGGGAGATCGAGGTTCGAATCTCGGTCGGGTGAACTGGGGGTGGTTTTCCTAAATGGTTTTCACTCTCTCTCCTGGCAAATGTGGGTTCACTTCTTCTAAATTCAACCTTCCCAATTCTTAATACATTAGCGTAATTAGTACTTAAGCGTATAACCCGAACGGGTAGTAAGACGCAGTGCTAAATAAATAAGTCTATTATTTCATTTACACTCTTTGGCGAAATGTGATGCAATTTTTTTCCAACATGTGTCTACCACTTCGTTTCACTTTTATTATGATTGTGCTTGGATAAATATTGCTTTGTCAATGTATTGCGTTAGTTTGTGCACTCAATCTGTGGAGTAAACAATATTTATTTCTAATATTTAAAAAAAATTGATTTAACTGTCATAATTTATTTGTGATTGCCATAGTTAACGCAGGATTTTACATGGAGGATCTATTAAAATGATGGCAGCCGGATATTGAACGTCCTAATGCGACTTGGCCGTGCAAATAACGGGTCAAACCATTAATATTTTATAAAAAAAGATATCAGATCTACTGTACAACTCTATAAAATTTTGATTTGATAGAATTGCATCTTGATATAAAAAACATAATCCTGAAAATTAGCTTATCTTGACGTGATACACTATACGCAACTTATAAAATAGTGTCGTACAGTAAGCACATGAACAACATTAAAACAATAAATAATATTTTATTTAGGGAAATCTTTTGGATATCTAAAAAAAAATCAATAGTATTGGGATGAAAATTATTATTTGCGAATAGTGAGTTGTATTAGCAGAAAATTTATGATTATTTAACATTCGTCCAAATTCATTAAATGCGTAGAAAATATATTTAACTATTCCTGCCGTAATGAAAAGATGAATGATCTGATTGGGGGGACGAAAAAATGCTACCTACCTCGATAGAACAAAATCAATCTATGAGTAAACCCAACTAATTATTTTCATTTTTGAATTTAACATTTGAGATTTATATGTACTAATAAAATATTACTTTACATTTAACCTGGTAACTAATGTGGAATATTTTTAATACATTGAGAATTGTATTCCCTTAATCTAAGCTTTAGTCTACAAGATAAAAAATCGTGTTTAAATAATTTTATTTTAATATTAAGAACAATGTATCTCAGATCTGTAAGACTTTTAATAATAATTTCTTTAGGCAAGATAATTATTTTGGGTGAAATATTAACAAAACTGTTTGAATAAAAATCGAATATTTTAATTGTAAATTATTAACTATGGTAATAATATCTCAAGTAGGATTTAATAATTAAAAATGTATTTTCACATTTTCCACTATTCTTTGTATAAAGAAAATCTCAGCGTATTTTACATTCAAATGTTTTTTAACATACATTATTGATATGACTACCGTAGCATAAGTACCTGGCGTTGCCCGGATTAACCAAGCAATGAATTAGGTGATTACCTCTGACCCTTTTATTTACTTAGAGCACACAGAAAAAAAATCATTTTATTTCCTCTGACCCAATTGTTAGTAAATATATAAAAATCTAATCACACATTTAAAAATTTCAGCTTTGAGATGCACATGTTTATGTACAAGTGCCACCAATTTTTAAACTGCAGTCTTCTGTGTGGGGTAGACATCGTGCAACGCTCATTGACACACACACAAACGCTTCATTTTATTAATATAGATTATTATTACTAGCTTTAAACTCTCTCAAACTACCTAATTTTTAGTAAAATATCATACAGTTCATCTCTTTTGATTCTACAATGGTTAAGGAAGTAAAGAGCCTTCATTTAGCGAACATAAGCATTCAATTTATCATATCAATGATCACGCTAGCAAAAGGGTCAGTTTCATCTTTTATTGACCATCAATAGCAAGGTCGTGGCTCAAATCCCGGCTATATATATTAAGTGTGGCTATCTGAAATAAGATAACTCTCTGCAAATGCGAGTATCCTACCGCTAAAACCTACCTACCTTGTTTACAAGGCCGTAGCCAGCCAATAATTTTAGGGAGGGTTTGGTGGGCACATCCCCCGATCGATGGAGGCTAGGATAAATTATAATTATTAAAAGGCTCTAGAAGCTCTTTGAAGTGTTTTTTATGGCAACACTGCCGAAGGCTAGGACAAATTCCAGATATTAAACAGCTCTAGAAGTTCTCTAAACTGTTTCTTTATGGCAACATAACCCCCTAACCGCCAAAAAATAGGAACAATTCTAAATATAAAACACCTCTAGAAGTTATCTGAAATTTTGTTTATGACAACATAACACCCCGAAGGCTAGAAAAAATTATAAATAATAAACACCTCTGGAAGCTCTCTGAAGTGCTTTTTATGGTAACACAGCCCCCTAATTTGTTACTACGGCCTTTCTTGTTTATATCTACTTATTTATTGTAAATATGCAGATATCTTGAGCAAGTTTTTAGACGTGGGATTGACATTGAAATTGGTATGTGTATTTACATTTAAAACACAAGAAATTGTAAAACTTACTATATACCACAGTGTAACTTATTACTCAAAGCTTGTACCTGAACAATATGTTGTGTCACACTTCCGGCTGTTCTGTTAGCAACTTTCTAGATATAGATCATTGTAAGATAGCCGACCTCTCCACCTTCTTTCCTCCCGTGTTCAGTTAGCCCTAGTTAATGGGTATGTACCCATAGAAAGGAAGTAAAATGACATATCTCCAATGCAATATTAAAATACCATTATGTTAACATAGTATCATACTGTTTAATCAGTTGATTAATATAAAATCCCAATGGTACTTAAACCATTGAAAGCGTAGACTATTTGCGCTGATGCAATCAAGTTCAAAAAATTAAATGTCTTTATCATTCATCAGTTTAAAGCTCAAACCCGTATATTGATTTATATTTGATTGTTTGTATAAGCATTCCGAAGTTTTATTTAAATTTTGGTTTTGCAAACAGTACCTGCACAATGTTACCTTCAATTTGATACAAAAGATGTCTTGATATCCTTTATTATAATTGAGATAGAAATAGAATAAGATTAACCTTTGAGTAAATGGGTGGAGTGTGGGTTGCAGGTTACCCCCGTCAACTGTAAAGCCCGTTTTTAAGGTTGCCTTTTATTTGGGAAGGAGAATAAAAAGGAAAGAAAAATCTTTGTGATTATCAGAACAATTATTTATTAAATATGTTATAAAACACTACCGAACCTGTTGGAAAGATTAGTTATTAAATTAAAACCATTAATTTTATAAGCTAGACTAGAGAATTCTTATTTCATACTATGTATACATTCGATGGTTACAATTGCAAATATCCCAGCCCTTTAATTTACCGTCCAATCTCCCACCATCTTCCATCTGTCAACAGCCATATTTTCAAACTATGATGGATCACCTCCAAGATTGAGCTAGTGAGCCGGATTTGCTTCTTATATAAATATACACTTATCCTCATAAGTGTGACGTCTAATGAAAGGTTTACGAGTATTTTCTCTCTCTCTCTCTCTTCTCGACCATTCATAAATCAACACTTCTCGTCCGTATTAATTATCAGTTCCTGCTCCAGATAGTTCCGGTCTCCTGTATATAATTAAAAGGCCAAACACAACGCTAATGTCTTGTTTATAACAATGTAATTATTTAATTTAGACACCATAGACCAGGAGTTCTCAAAACCAACTGTCCCATAAGATAGTTTGTAATTATTAAATATCAATGTGTTGGATAATTTGTGAATCCTACTATCCAATTGAAGACCCCAGTGAAATAATGTTACGGCTCTATTTTCGTATTTTTTTTAGGAGCTAAAATGTTTTTTATAGAAATAACCAGTGTAAAAGGACTGATAAAAATGTTATTTGTATGTCTCCAATTATTGTTAGATATCTAGTTGCTAGAGCTAGGTGTGTAGTATTAGACGTACTGACCTAGGATATGTTGGTTTAAGAGTTCTGGCCTTCAGTTAGTAAATATCCAGAACGCTAGAGCTGGTTATCTAGTATCAGGCATTGTATCTTATGTAAAGTTAATTTACAAATCGTGTTCTGATACAATATGTGTGTTTATTGTTCGTTAAATACCCTATTTTTGAAAAAAATCACCTTGCCTCAAGGAGCTTTGAAAAATCCCGGTATGTCACCTCAATTTGGCAGCCACAGGAATGTGTCCATTCTCTTCCCGCAAACAAATGCACACACACACACATCTTAACAGACATCGCACACAGACTCACATACTTGGGCCATGTTTCACGCGACTTCATCAAACTAGGATTTAAGTGTCCCAATGAAGAGTTTGGCGCCTTTTTTCAGAGAACGCTGAACCTTTACAGGACTCATCTTGTCCTCTCATGAAGGCCAGTTAATCTCTCGTTATGACAAATCTCCCCCTCCTGCCTCACTCCAAATGACTCATCTAGAATTCGGTTAGAGTATTCACAAGTGGTCGTACCCATGTGAAAACTTACCCGAGTCCACTTTCTTGCTTGTGCAAATCTAACAAACATAGATGTCGGAAACATCGAACCATCAACATCGACGTTTTGAAAATATTGTTTGACGTCCATTAAATAAATCCTTGTGATTCTTATATAATTCTTGTTGCACTCATGTTTAATTCCTTTTCTTTCTTGTCGCACTCATATTTAATTCCTTCTCATTCTTGTCACACACATGTTTAATTCCTTGTATTTCTTGTAGCACACATGTTTAATTCCTTGTCTTTCTTGTAGCACACATGTTTAATTCCTTGTCTTTCTTGTCGCACACATGTTTAATTCCTTGTCTTTCTTGTCGCACACATGTTTTAATTCCTTGTCTTTCTTGTAGCACACATGTTTAATTCCTTGTCTTTCTTGTAGCACACATGTTTAATTCCTTGTCTTTCTTGTCACACACATGTTTAATTCCTTGTCTTTCTTGTCACACACATGTTTAATTCCTTCTCTTTCTTGTCACACACATGTTTAATTCCTTGTATTTCTTGTCGCACACATGTTTAATTCCTTGTCATTCTTGTCACACACATGTTTAATTCCTTGTCTTTCTTGTAGCACACATGTTTAATTCCTTGTCTTTCTTGTCGCACACATGTTTAATTCCTTGTTTTTCTTGTCGCACTCATGTTCAATTTCTTGTAATTCTTGTATAGTTCTGGTCGCACTCATGTTCAACTCCTTGTAATTATATTGCAATTATGAACTTGTCACAATCTGGTTCAACTTCATGTCATTCTTGTTCATATTTTGTTTATCTTCTGCGAGCCAGACTACAATTTTAATTTTTTATAAACACAGCTCTCATCAATATTTCTCGATCTTGTAGTATTTTTCTATCTAAGTAGTAATAACTTTAATCCACAATAGCTGAATATTAATTAATACAGATGGATGCAGTATATTCATCTTTTCGTCTACCCAGCTTTGTTGCCAAATAAACACAGAATAAATATATATTTTTAAAATGTACCCAAGCACTAAAATTGAAATTAGTTAAATATTTCCTTGTGTCTTTATTTTGGTATTGTTAAAACCGTAAATAAAGGAGTATTTTTCTTATTTATTGACATTGACTTTTGCTTTGGTAAAAATTATTTCAATTGCTTTAACTGGTTTTGGATTAACTTTGCCTGTGTACCCTTTACGTTATTTTACATACGAATTTTAATAAATAATTTTTAAATTTTAAACTCATATTTCTTTTTAATAATATGTATTTTTGTGTGTGTGTTTTATTTGCATTATGAATTATGTTCGGCTATAAATTTATCTTGGAAAAGTAATTGGTGTCCGCCGCACTACCGTTAGTTTTGAATGTGCTCTAAGGTACAAAAAGGTTCGAGACCTCTCCATTAGACATTTTGTCATGACCAAGGGGTATAATCTAAAAAAAAAGTTTGAGAACCAATGGGTTAGGGTATACACGTGGCAATGTTTATGGCTACCGTAAATATCAAAACACTGTTTTCAGTGGGCGCAAACCCTACCAATAAAATGCCTGGACCTATGTCCCAACTCTCACGTGCCTTTAAACAAGGCCGTAGCCAGGGAGGGGTTTTGGGGGTTCAAATTACATAGGCACTACCCTGCCTTCCAAGTACATAGGCACTGCCCTGCCCTCCAAGTACATAGGCACTGCCCTGCCCTCCAAGTATATAGGCACTACCCTGCCTTCCAAGTACATAGGCACTACCCTGCCCTCCAAGTACATAGGCACTACCCTGCCCTCCAAGTATATAGGCACTACCCTGCCTTCCAAGTACATAGGCACTACCCTACCCTCCAAGTATATAGGCACTACCCTGCCCTCCAAGTACATAGGCACTACCCTGCCCTCCAAGTACATAGGCACTACCCTGCCCTCCAAGTACATAGGCACTACCCTGCCTTCCAAGTGCATAGGCACTACCCTGCCTTCCAAGTGCATTGGCACTACCCTGCCTTCCAAGTGCATTGGCACTACCCTGCCCTCCAAGTGCATAGGCACTACCCTGCCTTCCAAGTACATAGGCACTGCCCTGCCTTCCAAGTACATAGGCACTACCCTGCCCTCCAAGTACATGCTGCCCTCCAAGTACATATTGCCCTCCAAGTACATTCCTTGCCATCATAAATCAAGACATGTTATGAGCAAGAAATGTTATTGTGATATTTAACTCCTAAGACTTTAAAAATAAAGTGGTTATTTGTTCTAAAACGTCCCGACTATTAATAATAAAAACAACAGAGTGGTAGTACTCCTTAAAAAGTATTGCGGTAAACAAATGAATTGAAGAAGTATCATTGATTGATGATCATTTGTAATACATTCTGAAGACATTCCCCCCCCCAAAAAAATTATAATATTATGAAGAGTAATGGTTAACTTCACTAAAACCACTTTAAAATGTTTCAATGCTATTTTTTTATCATTTTGTAAGGAATAAAGTAACTTTTTTAGTAAAATTAGGGAATTGCGTTTATCTTTGCCATAAGCTTATATAAATTAAGACAGGTCAGGATCACAACACAATTTTCTTAGGAAGGAACTTTTCAAAAATACAAACATTATGAGGATTTTTATTTTTAAGGCCATAATTGATAATAATTTTGCATGTTATTAGTGTCAAATTAAAACTAATTATATTATAAATCAAATGTTACAGCTATACAGCACATGCCTTAGCGTATGAAGCCGAGTGTATCTAGTAACTTTTCTGGCTGACTTAAGTATCTTCTAACGAAAATTGTACTGTAAGTAATTGGTAAAGAAGAAAGCTAACAACAAATTAACAGGCACTAGTAGGGTACATATTTAAACTCGGCTAATTTTTTAGCACCGCGTCTTACTGCGTGTTAGGGCTATACACCCATGTACTAGTTACGCTGATGGTTTTATGGATGAGGAAAGGTTATATTTATATAAAGTGTACCCACATTTGCGTGGAGAGAGAGTAGAAAACAATTCTGAAAAAAACTCTGTACACCCGACCGAGATTCGAACCTCTATCTCACCATCATCGGCAGTCTTGTATACTGCGAGAGTGGCGCCTTAACTCGATCGGGTGTACTGAGAGTGTTTTTTCTTAATGGTTTTCCCTAGTTTCTCTCCACGCAAATGAGGATACACTTCCTCTAAATATAACCTTCCTTATCCCTAAAACCATTAGTGTAATTAGTACATAAGCGTACAACCTGAGCGGGTAGTAAGACGCGGTGCTAAGAAAAATCTAGTGTTTCTTCCGTACTGAAATGAAACTCGCTTGGAGACTGTAATTTGACGATATAAACGTATTTGTATTTTATCTTTGTGGTGCTTCAATATCCACATCGCCTATCGTCTCCCCAATCCGTGTAAACAACCCACCTCCAAACGACAAACAGTGACCGGAAATGGCATCAATCAACACCACTATAAATTCAGATCAGTTTCAGTTCTGTTACGTCACAAATCAGGAAGATCGATTCTCTTCATAGGACAAACATAAATCTCTAACTGTAACTAGTATGTACTGTACAATAGGATTTCGTCATGGGCGCACGTTAATGGGTGAAATGGGGCGGGGGGGCTCAAGACCCCCTTATCATTATGCAGTATTTTTAGTGAAATAATCAAAATAGTGTATTTGGGATTTGGCTGCAATTTGCTACTGACAACTGCTTTCTTTTCGTTTTGTTCTGTTTAATAAACTTGTGAAAAATATTATGTTTATTTTCAATGGGTTTAGCTAAAAAAACAAATTTTTTTTAATATTTCAAGAACTTTTTTTTTTGCGAAAATTGGTTCTTGAAACTCGTATAGTTAATTAGCTCATAATTACATTAAGATGCTCTAAAATTCCCTCCCACAAGGTTAAATTCCTGAAATTTCCTCTCGGGGAGGGAGTGGGGTGCCACCCCCCTGGCAGATGGGACTCCAACCCACATGGGAACCCTTGATTTTCGTTCAAGTTCAAAGTATTTTTCCTATTTTCAAAGTGGATTTAGTTTGGTGTTGAGACGTCACCCTCTCTGAACTTTAATTTGGTGTTGAGGTGGGCTACATTTTTGGCAAATAAAAAAAAATATTTTTGCTGTTGGGTCGGGGTTCACCCTTCCACAACAATAGAAAACCAGCTCTGTCAATATTAAACAGCTCTAGAAGCTATTTGAAGTGCTTTTTATGGTAGCACAGCCCCATGATTTGTACTTTTACCTTAATTGCTATATTGTTTGAACCATAAATAAAGTCATATATATTGTTCATAACATTTCTCCCCCCCAGACTACGGCCTTGACACATGGTCTGATGTGGTAGTACGTGAAAGGAAATCTATTATCTTTTTTAGCTGTCAGATAAGGTTCTTCCTACTAATAGTGGACTGTCAATCGCAAAACTAGTTTGAAAGTTTCCATGTATGTGACATTAACATAGCTTGGGGGTATTTAACACGCACTTTCCGAACCGACATATCAGCGCACGAGAGTTTCTATGAACGAGAGCGAAAGGGCCCGACAATTTTTTGCCGAGAAAGGTATTTTCACTTACTTTCCAGGGTTATACTGCATGACTCGACTTTGGACCGATGGCTTTACTTCCCCTCCGAAGAAGATTTTGCTACGGATTTTTAGCACTCAAGAAAAATCCGTCGACCTCGCCTGGGTTTGAACCCCTCAACCATCGGATCCTGAGGCGAGTACTTTACTCAAAGACCAGCGAGGTCGACCAAATTTAGTTTTAAATTGTCTTACATAAGTAATTTGAACAATTTTCATCATTTACCTTTCAAGCAGTTATAAATGAGTAGTCAAAGTGTACATGTTTTGGATAAACTTGTTACATTCTTCGGTGGACGTATGGTCTAAGGTGTCACTTTCATATTATATCAGAATGCAGATGACAGGGAGATCGAGGTTAAAACCGCGGTCGGGTGAACTGAGGTTTTCTTACGAAATGGTTTTCCACTTTCACTCCACGCAAATACGGGTATTTCCTCTAAATTCAACCTTCCTCATCACGAACTCATTAACGTAATAAATACATATGCGTATTACCTGAACAGGTAGTAAGACACGTTTTTTTTTCTAATTTGTTCTTCAAACAGTGTGTGTTTTTAATGTTAGATTGAGCAATCTAATTTCCCAATTTTTAAATAGTGTGGCAAATTTCAATAAATCCAGGGGTTTCAGGTCTGGCGAGCGTATTGACCATGGGGACAGGCCCTTGGTGGCCGCGTGTCAGGGTGGAAGCATTTGATTTTCAACGGCTCATTCATTGCTCCCTTAATAATGACTTCATAGCAAAACTTAACACATTTTCTTCCTAGCTTTTGTAACATAAATTAAGACTCACCCGGTATGTTTGGATTTCCTAAAATGTTCTTCCAACCGAAATCATGCTATATCCATCAATGGTCACAGCAGGGCTGCGTCTGGGGGGCTAAGGGGGAAATTGCCCCGGGCCTCACATTCCAGGGGGTTAACATTTCCCCCCAAAATTATTAAATTCAACTACAGTTATTATTCAAAATTTGACATAAAAAAGTGAACAGATAATTAACAGCAATATGTATTGACTTAGTGATAGGATACCTTTCCAGATTCATGAAAACCCTAACTTTATCTAATTTAAGATTTACATTATTCGACTAATGTGCTGCAGTACAGTAGAATACGTCACCATTGTCCTACCTCTATCGGTACAGAGAAAAACTAACACTGCAATAGTGCAAAGAGGAATACACTTTTGTTAACTTAATTTGTCTACATTTAATAAAGTATAGTCATTTAATGGCTTATCAATATTCCATAAAACATGATAAAAGTATTAAGTAATATAAGCACCAAGTACGTATCAATATATCATAACGACTTAATGCTAAAACTTAAAAACTGCCATACAAAAGGGGGG
>CABFWO010003134.1:14521-42483 GCA_902155825.1 Timema genevievae | reverse complement strand
TGTGTGTGTGTGTGTGTCTGTATCTCAACCTAAAGCAAAAACCATTTTACTGGTCGGGTTAAAACTTGGTAGGCCTATCTAGGGATTTCATAAGATTCTCCCAAGGAGTATATCTAACCCTAAAATTAAAGGTAGTTTACTGAAGGGCAAAAGAAGAAAAAATTGATTTTCTCTCAAAGTCCACTCTATTTTGATTAACATTTTCATCACTGCATTGTTTAACATTACAAATAAAATTTAAACTACCCATTTCCCATGAAAATGACTTTAAGGGTACTGCATATCAGAAGAAATGTCCAGTTTTAATCATATTTTCATAACTATTTGATATATGAAGTAACTCTCCACCGTAAAGCTCTTAAATATGGAAAGCTTTTGTTTGAAACATATTTTTATACATTCAATATTGTCTGAGCTATAAACAAATATACAAGTCATATTCTCTATGGAGATCTTTGAAAACAGAAATTTATTGTGCTCTTTGGTGGACAGATATGCTCTTCTTTTCTCAATCTTTCTCTTATAGTGTATATTATTTCATTTATGCTCTTTGGTGGAGTGTTTATGCAACAATGTATTAGGTATTGCCCTATTACTTCGCATCACAAATCTTACG
Organism: Timema genevievae; assembly: GCA_902155825.1. Classification (NCBI taxonomy): domain Eukaryota; kingdom Metazoa; phylum Arthropoda; class Insecta; order Phasmatodea; family Timematidae; genus Timema; species Timema genevievae. Next base: position 41,867 of record CABFWO010003134.1, on the reverse strand, counting down.
AATGTTTGGTAATGTCTCTAGATAAAAGAGTGTCTGTGAGGTGCACCGTACCATTTATCTAATTTATCCAGTTTAATATGCAAGGATATTTATTGTATAGTAAACTTTTGACATTTGTATCTTTAAACTTTATTCTACGTAAACTTTATTTTGAGATAACAATCTCACTATTGAGAATCAGATGAGCGTATGCAATGCGTTTAAATACTCCATGGCGTGACGTGGCGCTGGGAGCGGACACCTTTGAGTACGTTGATATATTGGCAGGGTAGGTTTTTTTATATAATGCGTTTACTGCTCTCATCTGACGCAAATAAGGTTACATTTACTCCAAATTACACCTATCTTATACCTACCCAATTAATTTAAGTATGCGGGTAGTCCCGACAGATATTAAGAGTATGGAGGGATGGAAGGGTGGGCATTGGGAATTAATAAATTTGTTTAGACTATATGTGACTAATTAATTGTATATTAGGGGCTGGCCTGTGCTTTGAAATGCATCATCATTCCAATCACAAATTTATCCAAACAAATGAAATAAGTGAAAAATGAAAACATGTACTCTATAATTGAGGGAGTGCCAATTCACTAAAACTGATGCATCCGGATTCGTCGTACCCAAGGCTATTGTTTATTATTGGTTACCCACTTCAGTGACCGAATGGTCTAAGGCGTCCCTATTGTGTTAAAGTGGCCCACTGCTGATGGCCATATCGGGGTTCGTATCCTGGTTGGGTCTTTCGAGGGAGGTTTTCCCTAAAAGATTTCCAACTCTCCTTCCACGCAAATACATCACTATCCCATTAGAGTAAAAATTATCATGCATGCACATATCCTTAACAGATAGTAAGACGTGGTGATTAAAAAAATATTATTTGTAGTATTATATTGGATCTAGCTGTGGTAACTGGTAAACGTATCAGCCACTTAAATCTGTCCACAATCACAATCCGTGGCGACTCGTAATTGGCAGTATGCACCCATGCAATTAATATTTTTAATTCGTTTATCTCAAACTGATTGGTGATTAATGTCCACATGACCCGCCTCGGTGGCGTAGTTGGCTAACACGCTAGTCGTGTTAAGCTCGACCGCCGAGGACGGGGAGATCGAGGTTCGAATCTCGGTCGGGTGAACTGGGGTGGTTTTTCCTAAAATGGTTTTCCACTCTCCCTCCACGCAAATGCGGGTTCACTTCCTCTCAATTCAACCTTCACAATTCCTAATCCATTAGAGTAATTAGTACTTAAGCGTATAACCCGAACGGGTAGTAAGACGCGGTGCTAAATATCATTAATGTCCACAGGATTCCCATCTCCAGGCTGTCATTTTTCTCTTAGTTGAATTTTATTAAGCTTCTAGGAATAGTTTTGTGTACAGACATCACTTATCATTTTGTGATACACATGAATAAAAATATTTCAATCAAAATTATCACAATTAGATTTTCTGAGTTTTGAGAAAGTAAAAGAGTGTTTTGGGAAAACTCCAAATTGAAACCGGTTCGATAAAAATCCAACAGGTCATGGTTAAGTTCATTTTATTTTTCAGGATTAGTTCCTGGATCGAACGTCCAGCCCTCCGTCGGTGGTTGGTCAATTATTTACTAATTTTCACTTATCTTTTTAACTCTCCTTATTTCTCGTGTGATCATCTTATTAGCCTTCTTGGCTATTCTTATATTACACTAATAAGGCAAGCATAAGGAAGTTAAGATTTAGAGTAAATGTGTTCAAATTTTATTGGAAGGAGATTTGTGAAATGTTTTGATAAACATCTTATTACAATTTGGATTTCTAACTCAGTAAAGTGCTTGAAAGATTTCTAGAGCATGTCTAACAACGATTGCAAAATATTAGTCATACCATAATCAATGTCATTGTATATTTTAAACAAGAGAGAAAATTTAAACTCTTCACACCCAAATTTTCTTGGTACAAGCTTTGAAATAATGTTAACGTTGGAAATTTCGGTGAGTCACTGAAGTTAGTCTATTTGGACTAATGCTGACAGATACTCTCAAGCTAGACAGAGATCACTCCCCTCTTTCTATGTAGTTCCTACTCCCCCCCTCCCTCTTACCAATATTTTGTCGATCTCAACCTCTCATCCTGTGACGTGTGTCTATGTTCAATTAGAATGAATACACTTGTTTTACCTGCCGAGCTAGCAATACCGGGAACTATTTGATTGTCAGGTCAACACTTTTTTCAGCTTGGAACAAGACTGTTTCATCTCTAACGATAGCTTGTTTTTATTTAATTGATATACTCATCATCGCATGAGTTTATCCAACGTTTCTCAAACCTTTTACAAGAGTGGTACCTTTTTTTTAAACAAACCCTATATTTCGTGGCACCCTTTTCTTGAAACGTTCTTATGTCCTAGCGTTATGGGTTCGGGAAACCCTTAGTATAGGACGCACTTAAAATAGTAATAGAAAAATGCTATTAAAAATGAACTGTATAAACTCTTAAGTTAGAATTAATTTAAAACAAGAGTTTTACTTTGCATGTACGTTTCATCCCGCCCCCCCCCCTCCCCCCCAGCACCCTCAAGACCTTTTAGAGCTACTGAACTAATGCATCAATTCCTCAATAGAATAGATCAGCGGGTTTTAAACATGTTAGCTTCCGGAACTCTTTACACCCCTAAAAATATATGGCAGAGCATCTAAAAGATTTTGTTTAGGTGTATATATATATATATATATATATAAATGCTTATCGAACTAAAATTTAAAATTTTGAAAGTATTTGTAAAAATATATTCATTGATTTAATTTAAATCAAAAATAGCTCTATACAGAAACAAAACCATTATTTTAAAACATAAAGTATGATTTTTTCAAAGCAATTTTTTGAATGAGAATAATGGCATTAGTAAAAATTCAACAAATTTCTTTAATATCTGGCTTAAACCCGCCACTTGGTCTATGGCACCACTCTCGCAGTAGATTAGACTGCTGGTGATTGGGAGATCGAGGTTCGAATCATGGTCGGGTGTAATAAGGGTGGTTGGTTTTTCCAAAATGGTTTTCCACTCTCCCTCCACACAATCGGGTACACGTCCTCTAAATATAACCTTCCTAATCTTGAAAACCACTAACATAATTAGTACATAGGCATATGACCCGAAACGGGTAGTAAGACGTGGTGCTAAAAATAAATATATCTGGTTTAATATCAAATAGCTGGAGTCACATGTCTTCTTTTGCATTCACTTTGTTTTAATACAGTATTTTGTTTTAGTTGAAGTGTATTTAAAAAAAATCCAGCACTACAAAGTCTCTAAAGTCTCGAGGAGGCCCTGAAGGGGTCTCGGAAGGCCCAGGACTCCGTGGAGAAAACTTTGATAAACTTTGAAATAGAAGAACAAGTGAGGGGAACATCAGGGCTAGAATCAAAGCTAGGTGTCCTTTGAATAGATTTTCTGAAATGGTTTCTCATAATTCCTCCATGCAAATGCGAGCACATTAACTCAAAACTCTACCTTACTAATCCCTATCCATTAGTATAAAATAAGCAGGTAGTATGGACCGGTAAAAGGATGAGTATTTTTTTTAGCACTGTATTTCTACTCATTCGGATGACACGCTTATGTAGGCCTATTAATTAAGCTAATAACTTTAGGGATAAGAAGGGTAATATCTAGGAGAAATGTACACACATTTGCATGGAGCACTAAATTGAATAGAACTTCGGGCTTTGGTTATTTTAAAATGTCCAATCCTAGGATTGAGCAAAAGATCAGTCCATTAGTGGTTTTCGGGCTTTGCACCCAACATATACAATAATTTCATCCAAACGTACGAGCAATTATTCAATTCGTAGTGACTTACTAAGGTGGGAGTGTAGGGAGCGTGAGAAAAGGCCTTTTTTGCATTTTTCAGAGCAACCTTTTTTTCTTTCATTAAAATAAATCAAATTTTGCTCCATTAGAAACATAGAAATAAACGTTCTTCAAATGGTGATATCAACAGTTTTTGAATATATTTCATGAGCATAGCGGCATTAGATGAGAAACTTTTTTATGAAGAGATAAAAGTTTGTCACAAAAATCCAGGACACCCATTACAGATATTCAAGAACTGTTGATATGTGAAGAAAATTAACTCTGTTTCTACTGGAGCAATATTTTATTTATTTTGACAAAAAAAAAAGATGTTGTGGTAAGAAATGCAAAAACATTTACCTTTCACTGCATCCCCTACTCTCACAACTTTACGTCACGTACACGAATACCTTGTGTAGGATTATGTCCTTACACATAAATATATCAAAAATAAATTCCTCAGTTCATGGCCGTCTACCTGTTAGAAACATTGATACCATTTCCAGTGGAAAGCCGGAACTAAAGTTTCAAGTTATTTAACAACTACGAAACCATAGGTAATGTATCTTAAATGGTATCCGGATTCCAACTATTTTCATTTAGTCCTTTACTAACTTAAATGTGCAAATAATAAAGAGTGTAGGTATTGTAAGAGCAGTAGAGAAAATCCAAACATATCTATGTACGGCCAACATTGACAACATTTTATTGTAATGTTTGTGCTATTTTATAGATATTGATAATATCTATCAAAATTGACAGCTCCATATAACATGACTTGATGTATGAATATATATAAATTGTTTTAGTAACTTTAGTAACTAACTTATACTGTTCTTCCTAACTAAATCATACTTTAGTTCACTATAATATGCACTTAATATGATATAGTAATATACAGATCTTACACTGAAACATAGCGACAAGGGCATTAATAAATAAATGTATGTGATCGTTATATTTTCCCTACGGACCGCTTAAAACCTGCCAGTCAACCTCTGCCAGGATTCAAACCTGGACACCTCTAAGAATCGGGTGTTTAGGTTATTTCCCAATATCGAGTGCTGCCACGAGGCTATGGAATCACTTGAATACCCCGCCTCTGTGAGAGTTAGCATGAAACGTGATCTTGGTCATAGTTGGCTCTTAAGGTCATCATCCGATACCACGAGATACTTCTCGACCGTAAAGAGACCAAATGAATGATTTCACGTTTTAACTAAACAATGGGTTTTTCCTAACATTACATTTTACGACGTACAGGCTAGTAAAATTACTTCATCTCAATTTAAAACAATGTCTGGTTAAGTGGGCACGCAGGCTAAGGCGTACAACCTCGTCTGTTCTGGTAAGGTGTTGAGGGAGAGGTCTAGGGTCAGATCCCAATCGTACATACTTAAGGCTTTATTTTATAAATAACTTACCACTGTCCTAGCAAAAAAATTGCATCGGTGATCACACGCTTTAAGGTGCCTGTCTCTTCTTGTTTGGTTTGCCAGTGATGGCTATGAGGGTGCTATAAACCCAACTTTGTACACTGTGAGTGATTTTTCTTAAATGGTTTTACAGTCTCCCTCAACAGAAATTCCAGCACATTTATTCTAAATTTTACTTTCCTCACCCCTACCCCATTAGTAAAATATATGCCGATATATTTTAAGTATGTGATGCATAGTGCGGACATAAGAGAAGATTAATTTTTTTTAATGATAAAGAATGCAAGAATCTGTCACGTACAAGTAGATGATACGTGAGGTTTGGAATTTGAGGAATGTAACCCTTCCTCTTTCGGTATTTTAACACCACTGCTCACACCCATCCTAGGATCGATAGGTATTCCTCCGTTTCAAACGTTTGTCACACGAAAGATGTCGCAACCCTAGTACCGGTGAGTCACATTTGTCATCTCCTAAAGCTCGCGGTAGTCGCGAGGGGGAAAAATATAGAATTAGATCATTTTTAACGACGGGAAGGTTGTGGGCTGAATTTAAGATTCTTTATATATAAATATATGGTTCCTCAATCTTCCTCCACGCAAATACCAGTACATTTTCTATAAAATCTTAATTTTTCATCCTTTGCCATTAGTGTAAAATACGCTGATGGCCAAGTAGGGTTATGGTGCACACAAAATAAGTAGCACTTGTGTTGAAGGGGCAGCCAAACGGAGCGTTAAGACTCGTGGACGTCCAGAAGTTATCATTTAAGAAATGATTTGTTATTGTTGTTATGTTGTTATCAATACAAAACGGAGGAAAAATGAATCAACACGATGCTATTCACTTTTATATTGTATCATATATATTATATATATATATTAAATTAGCTCAATTTCAAGGACGTCTAATGTGAAAAATACATTTCTGTAAATGGCTATAAACATAAAGTAGCCTGATATTATTACAGGATAACAACAGAACATACTAAGATAATTGATAGTTGTTTTAGTGGCTTTGAAGCTTCAAAGCTGCCATACAAAAAAAACTGTGACTTTTTCTTTGAGTGCCTTAAAGAACTATTTATTAAGGACCTACTTGAGCTAAAATAGCCTCTTATATTAATAGATGCAAAAAAAAGAATATATTTTGATTGTCCATACATATTTTGTCGACGCCATTGAGGTTTTGGTAATTCTGTATGATGAAAGTGTCATTGAATTGAATAGCGACTGATATTTATTGAATTTATTGTTGGCAACAAACAAGTTATTCACTGTGATCATAATATCACAAAAAATAATAAACACGAATATAGATGACTATTTGAACAAATATGTTGAAACTTTTTTTTTCATGACAGTAATTTGATAGAAATTTTATAGACACCCACCCACCTGGCTTGCTTGCTTGCAGCCAGGAAGTTTGTTTCGAGTCTAACTTGTAATTATTATTTATAAATATATAATCTAAAATTAACTTTCAAAACAAGATTAGTTAGCATACAGCCAAACCTATCCTACCACCATCAGATTTATTCGCATTTAATTATACTGGTGGGGTGTGAATGAATAAAGAACAATGTAGAGTAAATATACCCGCAATTGCATTGAGGGGTAGTGGGAAACCATTTAAGAATAAAACCATCACCATCTGGGATTAAACACCGGTCTCCTCGACCTCGGCAAAACAGATGAACCTGACATTAAATCCGCGTGCCCACCGAGGAGATTAATAATTGACCAGTTTTTTTTTCGCATCTTACTATCCGTTCGTGTAAAGCAATTTTTTTAAATTAACTTTTTAGCAAATGTTCAACATGTCTAACAGGGGGGAAAAAAGTAATGGTCGATAGGTAAAGTATCCGGAATGATGTGACCGGGAGAACATAAGCTAGTATGATGTGAGGGAGGTTGCTGAACAGCTGATCGTCAATGTCAGGTAGACAGGATTGTATTACCTTGTCTTGACTACCTCCTCGAGTATTCTGTTATCCTGGTTACATCAGCAGACACAGGTGGCGGAGAACAAGTTGAAGAGAGAAAAAAAAGTGAATGAGAAACGAAAGTCAAGCTAGGGAAAAAAGAAAGCTCTCCCAGTGTACCAAAATAATGTGTACATCCTTTTCAAGCATGCCTTTTTAAATACAAAGACTTTCTAACTATATAGCTGCACCATTGCACTTACGCTAAAATAACATACTGTTTTCTAAAGACCCGCCTCGGTGGCGTAATTGGCTAACGCACTAGTCGTGTTGAGCTCGACTGCCGAGGACTGGGAGATTGAGGTTCGAATCTCGGTTGGGTTAACTGGGGGTGGTTTTTCCCTAAAATGGTTTTACACTCTCCCTCGACGCAAATGCGGGTTCACTTCCTCTAGATTTAACCTTCCTAATTCCTAGTCCATTAGAGTAATTAGTACTTAAGCGTATAATCCGAACGGGTAGTAAGACGCGGTGCTAAAATTAAATTAAATTAAATTTTCTAAAGCCGCATTATAATTTCTGAACCGTTATTTGAATTTACATACTTTGTTTATAGATGTTTTGATTTAGCTTTCTAAGAATTTGGTGTGTGATTTCCTAATTAAATTGTATTTTTTAACCACTCACACACTTTGAAACATTAGAGGTTCTCAAAGAAGAGTCTTCAATGCCTCAATAAAAGTCTGCAGAGCTCGGGTTCACTTCTGGGTGGTTCTGTCTACAATTTGTGCACGGATTCGTCCTGTAAAAGTAACCATCTAGGCGCTAGGACTGGGTGTGTAATGTAGTGGAAATACTCCAAATAACCGAATAATTTTTAAATATTTGAATTTCTTATGTGGGGGTTTGTTAAATGGTGGAGGGGGAGAGATGTTTTGAGAATTTCAAAACTTATTATATATTTTAAAAAAACCAAGTGCTTGAATTTTATTACTGGCTTTTGAAATGGGGAGAGGTGGGGGGCGAGTCTCAGGTTTTCCAAAACTATTATAAAAAGATACCTATCAATGTAGTAGAAGATTAAAATTTGTCAGAGCTACCTCAAAAACTCTAGAAATAAATTAAATAATCTCCAAATGAAGGACTTGAAAATGGGAAGAGAGGTGTCCTACCCAAAAATTTCCGGACCTAATACAATAAAACACTTTCGGTATTGTCAAAATTTCGATATTTACTTACATCTAGACGGACAAGTCTAAATAACCAGAAGAGTTTTAAATTTTTCGATTTTTAAACAAGGGTGGATGAGAAGAGTAAGTCGTGGTGTCGACAAAGATTTTAATAATTAGAAAATAATGAAAATTTGAGAATTTGCTCAAAAAATAAGTGGGTCAAATTTTCACACTCTATTAGAAAAATAAAGCTTTGTGTGGTATAAAATTGAAATATGGCAGGTAATAATTGCAAGGATGAATGTATCTATATAACAGTTTCATACGTTGATTGTTGAACTGTGATGGGTTTTTTTTTTTTTTTTCATTTTTACTTTCTTATATCGAGAGAAAGAATTGTGATCGTGAAAAAATCGTTCTCGAGATTGAAATTTTTTTTACGTTTTATGTGAACACGAACCAAATAAAGGGATTTTTTAAATTCTGTCTGTCCCCATGTCTGCCTGTTAGTCTCTCCCTGACCATGGATCCAAAATGGTTTGATGGATTTTGTTAAACTTGATATTTAGATATTACAGGACTATACCACAATTATTTTTTTAACTCTAGCCCTTCAATTAAGGGTAGTTTACTGATGAGTAACTATTTTAATTCCAAATTCTTTGAAAATGGCTTAAACAATTTTGTTTAAAATGAATATGCAGGACTTGTTTGACACGGCGAATAGAACTATATAATTGATTTTTGGACAAGAATTCGTTGAAGGGTAGTTTACTGATGTCTGATTTTTCAAAAAGTTAAAATGTTTTACAAAAGTAACTAACGATTTGGCTCCAAAGGTGTATCCTGGTAGTGTTTGACATTACAAATAACATTGTTTATTTGTTTTTGGGGTAGGTCTAAAAACTAATTTATGATTAGTTTACTGATCACTGATTTTTCAAATCTTGAAATATTTTACAAATGGGTTTAACAATTTGGTTCCAAATTGATATATTTGTAGTTTTTGACATGACAAATAGCACTGTTTACTTGTTTATGAAGTAAAAACCCATTTATGGGTAGTAATGATGACTAATTTTTCAAAAAACTTAAATATTTTTAAAATTTCAAAAAACTTTTTCGTTCCAAATGGATATCTTGGAAGTGTTTGACATGACAAATAACCCTGTACACTTTTCTTTTTAAACAAATTCGATAAAGGGTATTTTACTGAGAAGTGATTTCTGAAAATTGAAATCATTTTAAAATGGCAATATTGATTTTGCTTAAAATGTATGCCTGGGGAGTGCTTGACATGAACATGACAAATAAATTTATATACTTGTTTTAAGGGGTAAATTTGGCAATGGATAGGTAACCGATTACCTTTTTTTAATACTTTCAAAAATGGCTCTAGTGATTTGGCTCCAAATTGGTATTTAGAGACTATTTACCTACCAACAATAATGTATTTTTATTTATCATAAATTAATCAATTTAAGGGTGGTTAACTTACAATAAATTATAGAAAATTTGAATGTTTGGAAAATTTACCTTTAAGATTGAATTCAAAATGAGAATCTATGAATAATTTTTAATGATAAATAAGAAAACGTTTTAATTTCTAGAAATAGTGAATTATTTTAGGGTAACTAACGAATAATTTATTTTTGAAAATTTGATTTTGGTTAAAAAAAATTGAACAATTTGGTTTAAAATCTATATATAAAGTTATTATTATGATTAACAAGATGATGAGTTTTTTTATGAGTAAAACTTATTCAAGCGTAGTTTATTAAAAACCTATTTTTGAAAATGATCTTCGAGGCCATAATACACAATATGAGAAAGTTTGTGCGATTGTGTTGTACCATTCATGATCGCTAATGGCAAAGATAACACGTTCTTATATTAGATCCCGGTTTTGACATTATATTTTGGTCAACCTTCCTATTTTTCACGTTTAGTCACATAATTTAAAACATTAGAAGATTTACTATGTTAAAATTTTGTTACTTTTCCTTAATTTTATATTTAAAAAAAAGAACATTATTATTACTAACGCGTTTTACTAACCGTTCAGGCTATACTCACTTACGCTAATGTGTAATGGTAGGGTGATTGTGAGATGAAATGGAGGACCTACAGTTTAACGTGGAATCCGAACCACGGTGGGAGGCCTGACATTCCACACATTCACAAGTTGTGATCAATATACATCTTGTCAGAGGTTAAAAATGGTTTGGCAATCAGTTAAATCCATGCCGGGACTGAGGATTGAAACTCAGACTCCCAGCACAGAAGTCCAACACCTTACCCCTAGACCTCCAGGTCAAAAAAAAAAAAAAGAACAAAACTACTTATAGATATCCAGTGTGAGGAATGGGAACACCAGCTAGTTTATTTATAAAATATGTAAATAATTAATATCACATCGTATTTAAAAAGTGGTTTAGTAATTTAGTGGAATTTTCTTGAGGGATATAACTAATTAGCTTACCTTATTGCAAAATATGGTATTTTTTATCTGATAGAGGAAGAATTTGAAGACTTTTCAAATAAAAAAAATCAAGCCATCAAGATTTGACAAACAACCAAAAAAGTTTAACAGGTTTTGGTTGGTGTAAAAACAGTTTTTGACCGTTCAAAATGTAAGTACAATATATCTACTCACATTCCTTTATACGCCATGTGATACCCTTCATTTACTTTTTAAGCTCGCAAGCTTACCTTGAATTATGTCACTATGGCATAGCTTATGAAATAGGGCCATTCCCGGTTAACGGAGTGTAACTTTCAGGTGATTTGAATCTCGACAGCTAAATATGGGTGAGATTTTGTCAGTGTTGAATTATTCTCCAACAAGAGGGAGATCCCGGATGGATCAGTCAGACCAGTCGGAGCTTAAGTGAACGACCAGGGTTCAGATCCTAGTCCTGGTGTAATTTTTCTGTATTTATACAAGCACTATTTCAGATATATTCTGAAAATCCTTGTTTGTTTCAATACCCTACAATATTTAAAAGTATAATATCTAAATATAAAGTAATTTTATTGAGTATATTAAAGAATACTTTCCAAACTAATAGACTATCTTAGCTATCTCAGAATGTTCCTAACAATCTAACTGCACGCATTGAGTGTGTCAGTTTTGTCTGATCTGGTTTCTTGGTAACGTGGAGTTGGGGTTTATAATTCTGACCACGCGCTGACCACGCGCTGACCACGCGTACTAAGATATATTTTTTAAAAGGCTCCTCTTTCCCTCAACGCAAACAGGGGTATATTTTCTTAAATTGTTTCCTTCCTCATTCCTATCCCATTAGTATAAATATGCATATAATACTTTTTTTTAAAAAAGCTTAATAAATTCTATAACAATTACAATGTCCAGTCTTACGGCGGCTAAAGCCTCACCGCTGTGAAAGAGGAGTTCCCAATTTCACCAAGATCAATTTTTCCTCCATGACAACGATTCAACTCGGGACTTTTGGAAGTGGGGTTGAAAGAAAAGCAGTCTTAAATCCTTATTTGTACGGATTTTATAATAAAAAATGTGTCTGGCCAAAATAAATATAATACTGCTTCGATATTTAAGTTTAATTTAATTTTATACATAAATTAATCTCAACAATTATTCAGCATTTGTCGTGGGCATCGTGTAATTTGAATATATCCTTTCCGTCTGCTTTAAAAGGTTTCTATTCAAATGCCACATTGTTTTTATTGTTGGTTTTTTACATCACGTATTATACTACCCATTCGGGTCACACGCTTATGTACTAATTACGCAAATGGAAAATGAAGGTTGAAATTAGATGAATTGTACTCGCATTTTCGTGTAGAGAGAGTGTGGTAAACCATTTGGGGAAAACCACCCTCAGTACACCCGGTCTAGCTCGAACCACAATCTCCTCATCATCGACAGTCTAGTCAATTGCGAGAGTAGTAACTTAGACTATATGGCCACCAAGGTGGGTGCCACTATATTCATGACAAATAGTCAATACCGTAACTGTTGAGATTACTCTATGTCGATAATTAATCTAAACGTGTCTACTGAAGCTATTATAGGCCTATTTTGTATTTTGTTAAAAACTGATTTTTGTTACAAAAATTGCAAATTTACATATCTTAAGTTTTGTAACCCCCACCCATTTTGAGTAATTAGAATATCAAAATGGCCACTCCAAATTAAGGGAGGACTATATCTTTAGAATTTATAACTTTTTTGATGCCAAATTGTTCTCCCGCTTTGTACAACCACATTTTGTTTGCGTATAATATCCCGCCAGATTAAATAAGGGTTTAAAAGTTTAATTTAATGAATATATTAGCTCAGGTGCGGATCCAGATCATTTTAATAGGAAGGGGGTTCATAATTATAAATAACATAGTTACATGCAATGTTAGATTTATGTTTAAAGCCATATCATAGTTTATCATTCATATGTGATGCTATGTATGTTTTAAACCGTGGTCCTCCTATTAAATTTTTAAAATCAGATAGTTTCTTATTTGGAGTGGCCCTCCTTGGACAATTTTTTGGAAAATGGATCACTTTAGAAGCTATGAGTAGTTTTCGCCTCGATTAAAAAAAATGGATTTCTTTATAAGCAATTTTTAAAATGTTCCTCACCTAGAATTTTTTTAAATTTGGATGCCCTTTGAAGCTATTTAGATTGATCCTCACCTTAATTTTTAACGATAAATGAGTGACCACTTTTATATGCTAAATACTCGAAATGGGTGGGGATGCAAAAATGTTTGTGCTACAAAACTAGTACAAAACGTTGACATTGAAAAAAGTTCAAAATTCTAAAGATGTAGTCGACCCTTATTTTGGAGTGCCATATTGATATGCTAACTACTCAAAATAGATTGGGGGGGGGGGTTACAAAACTTCCTTGTTTGTGGTACAAAACGGTACAAAAACTAGTACAAGACTTTGGCATAGTAAAAAAATCAAAATTCGAAAGTGGTACTAAGTTAATGGACCTTACCGACTGAGCTAAGGTATTAGACTATAATAATAACACCTCTAAATTATTATTTTAAATATGTCTTTAAAAGCAAACGTCATCAGAAATAAATCACATCCGCCTTGGTACGAATAAACAATACAACAATGAGGAGCGCAATGCAATGACTGCTATAGTGTTTGTTTGACTCGAGAAAGACAGGATAATGGTAGAGTATTAAAGCATTGACCATAATAATGACAATAACGGGTACTACTTGGAGATCCGGCGAGCAAGGGTAGATGTACTAGATTTTCGACAGCCGGAACCGCTTTGGCGGCACAACAACTTTACATCAAACTCTCTCTACCCTAACTCACGTTAGTATTTCTACTTATAACTAATAATAAATAGGCCTAAGTTGTTTTATTTATGAAGCAGCTAGGATCATTTCCTCAACAGATGTATCATGAATGCATTCATAGATAGCGCTGAACTAGTTTAAATATTCCACGCACACGCGATTCGCATTTTACTATCCATCCGGGCTATTTGAACATTAGCAATATTAGGGTATGAAATGAGAAGGTCGAAATGAGAGGATGTGTACTCGCACACGCGTGGAGGATGAGTGGGAAACGTTTAGGAAAAAACCACTCTCAATACATCCTACCGAGATTCAAGCAGTGACATCCCTGTGACACCCACATCGTTGGACACCCCACAGAGGATTCAAGCTAATTTAGTTTTGATTTGACGTTGACGGGAAATTTGGAGTTCGAAACTCACCAAGGTATAGGCCTACTGAGGGTAGGGGTGGTTTGAGGGCCGGGCGAACCGGGCGGCCAGGCCAGCCAATAATTTCAGGGGGGGTTTGGTGGGCCCATCCCCCAATTAACGGAGGCTAGAAAAAATTCTAGAAAAAAACTGTTCTAGAATCTATCTGAAGTGTTTTTTATGGTAACACAGCCCCTTAATTTGTACTTGTACCTTAATTTTGATATTGTTTGAAACATAAATAAAGCCATATATATTTTGTTCATAAAATTTCGGGGGGAGGGTTTGAACCCCGAAACCCCCCCCCTCCTCAACTACGGCCTTGTCCGGGCCATTGCCTGGGGTGCCAGCTCGAGATGAGTTCCAAAGAGAGCACCAACCCAACCTAACGTAACCTGAGCGTGGCGGTAGTAATAATAATAATAATATTATTATTATTATTAGCACCGCGTCTTACTACCCGTTCGGGTTATACGCACTTACGCTAATGTGTAATGGTAGGGTGATTGTGAGGTGAAATGGAGGACCTACAGTTTAACGTGGAATCCGAACCACGGTGGAGGCCTGGCATTCCTCACATTCACAAGTTGTGATTAATACACGTCTTGTCAGAGGTGAAGGAAGGGTTTGGTAATCAGATAAATCTGTGCTGGGACCGAGGATTGAACCCCGGACGCCAGCTCAGAAGTCCGACACCTTACCCCTAGACCACCAGGTCACCAATAATAATATTGTCTTTATCTGTGTGCCTTTTCATACACTTAGCCCCTCAATAATAAAGAATGTACTTCTAATACATGTGTGCTAAAAATTAATTTATCATATATGTACAAAATAATAATAATAGCAAAATATATTGCCTACCTACATAAATGTACCTTTATGAACATAATAAAATAAATAAGGTAAGTAGAATTAAATAAAGGAAAGTGAGGGAAAAAAGGACATATTAAAGCACACAATCATTCCACACACTGGAGTTGCTAAGCATAACAATCGTTCATGTTTTGATATTAACATGAAATTTGATAAATTTGTAAGTTTTTTTGCAAATAATAAAGGATATAGTACCATTCTTAAAAAAAAGTTCGTTTACATCCACCATATTGAAAAAATGACGCCCTAACATATTTTTTTTTTGCAATTATCTCGTAAACCGTTAGTTATATCAAAGTGTTTGTAACTATAAAAAAATTAAAGAAAATATAATTTTCTATCAAACATGTTCGTAAAGTTTGTTTTTTGTAATCCTAACCGCTTTCGTGCAATTTCGCTGTGAATTGGTTGGAATAATATTACCATTTGTGGCGTTTCCCTTCAGATTATTTTCCTATCACGCCCACGTTACGTTAGGTTTGGGGATTAATCTCATATTTTACTATTTATTAATCCCATAGCTATATAGGGAAGGGGGCGCCGAAAAGCAATCCCATCCGAGCGCAATATTTACCTTAGGCCACCCCTGACTGAGGATAGTTTTCCTAAATTCCCTTCACCCCACGCAAATGTGGTTTCAATTCATCTAAAGTATACCTTATTCCCCTCATTAGTGTAGTAAAAAAAAATTATAACCATGACTGGAAGGATTATATGATTAAAATATCTCTCTCCTCTTCTAAAAACAGATTTAAAGCACAGAATGAAACAAAATAACTTGAAGTGTAAAAGTGTAATTAATTCAGCTATTTGTGTATTGGCTATGCATATCACGTCCGTGATAATTATTTTGTTGATCGAATTTGTTTGTAGCCCTTTCAATCGTTCTGACCTTGTTCAAGAGTCGATGACATTATGAAAGGACTTGGCTACGTGCCGCTTGTAACGAACAAATTTCCAACATATCGATCTATGAATTATTTCTGATGATTTGGTTCTTAACTAAATTGTTGTGTTAAAAGAACGCGGGGATAGGTTTTAACAATAACTACTATATTTTTTAACGAAACATTAGCCTAGTTGGTGGCACGTCTGTCCAACTTACTGGTTCCTATACTTTTGTGGGGTTTGACCCCCAATTTTGGTCTATTGAGACCATGCATCGTGACACCTTGATAACCTACAAGCGTTCTTATCCTAGTTTTTTGATTATGTTCACTGAATCCTACAACTCTTAGGTGCTATACGCATTAACTTGTGCGGTAAGTATAGGTTATAGAAAATACGTGGAGGGAGAGGGGGTGAAACCGTTGGGGGGAAAATGACCCCCAGCATCCTCGGTTGGAATTTGGATCCTGACCTCATCACTGACAAACCAAACGAGCACGATGTCAAGCCCAAATCCTCAATTTAATTATTATAAATTGCTTAGTGAGCTATATAACAACTATACACGACTATGACGTCACAAGAGAGAATCATTGGGCCCTGCAGATATTTAGGAAGCTACGCTAGCAGCGCCACTCGCCTACATACGAGATTGCGTCAGCAGACTAATTCAGCAAGCAACGGTCAGGGTTGAGTAACCAATAGGAACCTAAACAGTAGGTTGACAGTTCTTATCATTTTAAAAGATAACATTTATATTTGAATTTTGCACCCTCCTATACTCACTATAATCGTTTTAAAAAAGTGGACATAAAAAGCCATACCTCAACACACATTGTGAACCCACCTTGTTGACGTAAACCTCTGGTTGGTCCCGACCACCACCTTGTACGAGAACCATCTATGTTGCACCCTGGAAGATCCCAACCACCACCCTGCTTAAATAACTATCGTTGGTGCATCCTGGAAGGAACCACCCGCCTTCTTATTGACGGATCTGAGTGGTTACGTGCTAATGGGGCACGTTTCATGTTATTGGGAAAGGTCAAGTTTTTCAGAGGAGGGATTAAGTAACGTTTCTTACAATCTTACCATCTACTCCGGTGTCCAACCTACGGGCAAAGTTGTCACAAATTTTTTGTATGGTTTAGCCGATGTTCTTGTAGTTCAGAGTTCGAATCTAGTGAGGGTGTATTGAAGGGGATTTTCCAAAATTGTTTTCAAAACACTCTACACGCAAATTGAGGTATATTTCCTAGAAATTCTACCTTACTTCTGCCTACTCAATTAGCTTAGTTAAATTTTGGATTTACCAAATGGGCAATAAAGTTCGTTGAACTATTTTTTTTTTATGAAAAGTTTTAAAATCTTCTGGAAGCGTAAAGATCTTAGTTCAAGAGCTTCAAATTCGAGATCTGGTGATCTCCATATATGAGGGAGTATTCCCCAACCCCTCCTCTCGCTTTGCACCATAATTGATGATGGTAAATCCAGCAAGTCGTAAACATGTGTACTTGAAGATTATTTCGGTCGCCTGGGGAAAGTTTCAACCTAAGGGGGTGATAACTTACGTAACGAAACATTCCTCACCCCGGTGGTTACACACGTCTTCCTCCAGGACACACGCTCTTTCTCATACACACACGCACTCTCACACTCTCACATGCACACGCACACACTCACGGGGTGATTCCCATCACGACCCATTGTTAAATACACTTCGAATCTGTTCGGGTGACGCCGTGACTGTTGTCTGGGCCGTCCGACCAATCGTTCGATTTTTATTTATTTTTTTTCAAATTCGGCAACACCCCTGTAATTTGTATTTTAAGATGCCATGGGATGTTTGCGGTGGATTTTATTCGTAGTTCTCATCATCTTAATCCTCTTCGTAAATAAAGGTATAATATATTATATTTCTTATAAATACTAAAGTTGTCAAAGGAAAACATTTATTTCTCTCTGGTGAGCCACTTTATATTTTTTATTATATTTTATTCAATTACTAATGTATGGCTTTTTGAAGCAACGGAATATAAAATATGAATAATAATAATATATATATATGGACACGTAATGATCCCTTTCGGTGGGAACAAAGTTTATTTTAACTTACAGAAAAATACCACGTGAAAGTCTTTTTGGAATAGGTTTATTTGTTAATATAATATGATTTTTTAATTTAAAACTAAGGGCACCACCTACCGGAGCGCTGAAATAGTTTGCACACGCTCAAAAATGTAACGTTATTCACGAAGAGGCTTGTTGTTTTAAAATTGGGATGTGCGAGTAGGCATTTTCCATTTCGATTTCAAGTCTACTTTGAATGAAAAAGAGTTTTTTTTTAGAATTCGAGTAGTGTAGAGCATTATTTGTACAAGAAATATTTCAAATTTAATTTCTGTAATAGATCCATGCATAAACCATAGCTAAGTACAATTTGTTTAGAGTTACATTTTTGTGTGAAATATTTATAATCACGCAAATTTAAATTTTTGAATAAATTTAATATAGTTGTATATGTAATTTCTTTTTAAATAGAGAAAAGGAAATATTGAGAGACTTTATTTGCAGTAAAATTATTTCTTAAAATAGAATAAAATTAATTAATCTCGAAATTTATAAAAAAAGTTTTAAAATTCCAAGTACTAAAATCTTTTAAATTTTATAAAAATCTTTGAGTCGAGCAGTAACTAAATCTCGAATTAATCTCGAATCTTCGAGTACTCGCATACTTATATTTTAAGATAGGATTCGTGCAAATGGAGGTGAAAGTAAATAATATATTTAGATAGAATTAAAAATCTCATATCTTAAGTCTTATTAAATTTTCTATGTTTATGAAAGTAGAATTAGCTCATTTTCAACCCCGTTTAACGTGAACTGCCTATTTCCATTCTTTAAAAATCCTTGGAAAAGCTGTATTTTTCTTAAATTTGGCAGTGACTTCAAGAATTTTTGTTTTAAGATTGTGTCCAGCTTAGGCCAGTTAAACTTGATGGATGCAATTTTTTTTTTTTTACATTTCTGGAGCCCTAGCTGGCTAGATAAATATATCAACAGGTTTAGGAAACACCTGTTTTAAGACACATGATAGGTCTCTTATTTATTGAAGGTGGAAAGTATCTTGAGTTACGTATAAATTAGATACGTCTTTACGAGGTTCTATTATTTTGTATGGATGTCATTTTTCAACTGTCTTTACTTACTTTACTTTAGTGTGGGTTTGTTTATTATTTTGATCAGATAAGAACCTTGTTTCATTGTTGTTTGTTTAGAGTTTGGTGGTGGTTGTATTGTGGTAAGTTATTATGTAAGACGTTTACTGATATAAAAATATGAGATAGTTAGATATAGATACAATAATTAAATAAGCATAACTACTAAATTTTTATAAGTGTATTTTTAAGAGTGGTTGATTCATGAGATTTAATCACCTCCAGTTAAGCACCTCACGAACAACTTTTGGTAACAGATTATAATAAGAGGCAACCGTTTAATCTATAATTTAAATAGAATAATCAAGATCTTCAAGGCCTTCTATCCCTGCGAATTATCTGCATATTTTCAAAAATGGGATATGGATTATAAAAGTACTGTTTAGAAGAAGCATATTAGAATTTGTCACAATTTATAATTTTAAAACAAGGACAGTTTGTGAAGAGTGTTGAAGTTTCTTAAAGGTAATTCCCATAATGAAATACTATAATACGAGGATTTTTGTTCTGACCTCCCTTAAATATAAACAGGTTTCAATCTTAGGTAACTCCTGTCCAAGGAAGACGTAAACAAATGTAATGGCTCCCAAGACCATCAACCCTCAAAGCAGGGTGAAATTCAGATTACGGAATAGTAAATGTATGAGAAATGTAGCTGGATTGTTATTTCATTGATAGAGGGAAATTATCATAGGCATGGCTTTCCAAGGCCATTCCCACCGTTTAAGTTATTTATTATTTTTAAATTATTGTAAAAACTCTAACTCAATCCACTATATTTCCATCCATCGCCTGTGCATCACAAACTAGATCTAAGAAATTTATTAAATTATTATTATTATTATTATTATTATTATTATTATTATTATTATTATTATTATTAGCACCACGTCTTACTACCCGTTCGGGTTATACGCAATTACACTAGTGTGTGATGGTATGGTGATTGTGAGATGAAATGGAGGACCTACAGTTTAACGTGGAATCCGAACCACGGTGGAGACCTGGCATTCCACACATTCACAAGTTATGAATAATACACGTCTTGTCAGAGGTGAAGGAAGGGTTTGGCAATCAGATAAATCTGTGCCGGGACCGAGGATTGAACCCCGGACCTCCAGCACAGAAGTCTCACACCTTACCCCTAGACCACCAGGTCACCAATTTATTAAATTTGGTCACATTTTTTTTGCACCGCGTCTTACTGCCTACCCCGGATATCCTCATTTAAATACACTAATGCGTATTACATGTAATTACACGATGTGGTAAGGATGAGGAAGGTAACATTTAGATGAAACTTACTTGCATTCGCGTGGAGGGAGTGTGGGAAATCATTTTAATAAAAACCACCCACGGAACATCATGCCAGGATTCTAATCATGACCTCCCCGTTTCAAGTAAACCATATGAGGCATGTGACGTTTAGTCCGCTTGCACATCAGTGTGGGCTTGTTGAAATATAATCGGTTGTCACTGAGGAGGAGCTGAGGTTCGAATCTCTACACAAATACGGGTGCGTTTTCTGTAATTTACCTTATTTATTCCTACCCACCCCTTAGATTAGGCCATTAATATAATCTGTGTTTAACCTAGTATATTAAAAAAGTACGCCTAGTTCAAAAGTTGTTAATGACTTTAACTAAATAATACCTACCTCAGTGGCCGCATGGTCTAAGGCGTCACTCTTATGTTAGACTAGATTGTCAATGACGGGGAGATTGGGATTCGAATCTAGATTGAGTGTAGGCCTACTGAGAGTGGTTTTTCCACTCTTCTTCCATGCAAATGCGTGTACACTTCCTCTAAAATTCAAACTTCCTCGTCCCTAAATCAATAGCGTAATGAGTGCATATGCATATAACCAGTGGTGATAAAAAAACTAAATCAAGAAAAGGAGTGAGTTTTTAATAAGTGTACCCGCAATAGCACGCAGTGAGATTAAGAGATCGACAGTAATCAAGCTAGGAAAACCACCCCAAAGCACACCAAGAAAGAATTAAGGTCCCGAAAAAAGTGATTCAGTGCAATGCGAGCCTAGCGTATTAGATCGCGCGGCCACTGAATTGGGGTCTTGACGTTTCATAGACCCGAAATTATTGCTGTCAATAACTTCTTGACCTAGGACACTCATCGAGCGGAAGTTTATAATAAAAAAGAAAGGTCGTCTGTCCAGACAATTCTCGATGTTAAAGTCGAGTCAAGTTTTTTACGTGAAAAAATAGAGCCGTTAGGTGTAGCGTTACACCTGTACATAGGAACACAGCGTCAGCGATTGTGAAAGAAGACGTACTCTCCTTTAATGTTTGCATTGCATGCGTGAGTGCGCGTGTGGCGCATGAATGAGCACTTCATGCGAATAGGCGGTACAATAGACGTCATCGAACCTAGCCGGAAATCGGGAGAAACACAAGTTGGGCTGTTTTTATTTTACTACCTGTGCATCAATGTCGATCTTATCGTTTCTATAGTTAATGTTAGTTTTTAGGTGTAATATTTTATGTACAACTACAATAGTTCCAAACCACCTTAGTGGCTACATCGTCTAGGGCGCTACTCTCGTAATATACTATACTAACGATGATGAGTAGATTGGGGTTCAAATCCTGGTCAGGTGTACTAATGTTTTATTTCCCTAAGCTATTTTACATTCTCCCTATACGCTAATGTTGGTACACTTAATATAAATTCAACCTTCTTCATCCCTAAAACATTAGCGCAACAAGTAAATATACGTGTAGATCAAATGGACAATAAGAGGCGGTGCTAAAAAAATCAACTAGACGCAATTGCACGGCCTTACCCGAATAAAACTAATGGTCTCGTAAAACTTCTCTTTGAATCCTAGATCGAAATTTGTCTTTGGATCTGAGTTTCATAGTTCATTTGACATTTTTCTTTAGATATCATATTCTGAAAATTGAAAAATGACACCTGGACACGGGAATCGAACCCGAGACCTCTAGCGTAGCCGGGTTCGATTCCCGTGTCCAGGTGTCATTTTTCAATTTTCAGAATATGATATATAACTGAAGTAATTACCATTAATATAGCTCTGGCTATTTACTCTTATTTTTCTTTAGGCTTAAGGTTAATATCCAACCTGATATTTTTATTTGGATTTCAGTTCGAAATTTCTCCTGAAATCTATCTTTTGATTTATGGTTGAAATGTATTCTAAAATTACGCTTTATATCTGAGGTTAACATTTTCCCTGGGAAGTATCAGTTGAAATTTATTTTTGTATTTGAGTTTGAAATTTATTTTTGTTAATCCAAACTAAATAAAAAACACACAAATTACCAATACAATACAACAGTACAATATTGATAATGAAACAGTTTTGTGAGCGAGGCTTAAGACATTACGATTGTAATAGAAATACAACTTTTAAGAGCAATTATGGCAGGTGTTCACACCCTTTAATTATCATGGGGGTGACCTGGTGGTCTAGGGGTAAGGTGTGAGACTTCTGTGCTGGGGGTCCGGGGTTTAATCCTCTATCCTGACACAGACCTATCTGAATGCCAAACCCTTCCTTCCTTCACCTCTGACAAGACGTGTATTAATCACAACTTGTGAATGTGAGGAATGTCAGGCCTCCACCGTGGTTCGAATTCCACGTTAAACTGTAGGTCCTCCATTTCATCTCACAATCAACCTACCATTGCATATTAGCGTAAGTGCGTATAACCCGAACGGGTAGTAAGATGCGGTGCTAATAATAATAATAATAATATTTTTTTTATCATGGGACCAAAAGAGTTATTTAGACCACTATGCAACCAAAATTTAAAAAAATATATAGCACAAGCAGATTGGCAAACATTGGAAATGAGTCACTTTTTTTTTTAACTAATATAGCATGTGCAACTTGAAATCCCACACCAGTGGGTCAAGTGTACAAAAGGGGCCAGTCTCATCCTATTTGATTTAGTGGGTGATAGGAGGATCCAAGGTAATTAGGGCCATGTCCCTCTGGGATACCGGAAAAATCTGTTAGTAATGACTATGTTGAAAGATGCTATTTTTATCTGAGGTTAAATGAACAATTAACTGTCAAACATTGTATTTTGTTCCATATATAAGGTTGTGGAATCGCACCGTAGTTTGATAAAAAGTACTAATAATAAAATGTATGTACCCCTCGTTTACCGTGAAAGGTAGCAAACTTACCTTACGTGATAAACAAAGTTTATGATATAAACAAGCCTTTACGTTAAATTAAATTTATTCGAAACATAACTAAACGATAACAGGGACTTGTTTCAATCTACAGCTACTCCTTGGCTTTGACACTGGCCTATATCTCGGTTAATAGTCATCGGTTAATGGAGGCGCGTTTAATATAGACCTTGGATACTCGAGGATTGGTTAACAGAAATTTTGATTATTGTAGGTGCTATTAATAGAGGCTCAACAGGAATGGTTTTAGTTACTTATTGAAATGTTTTGTAAACTCAAAGAGATTTCTAAAAAACTCCTATATATTCACTATACAAATGCTATGTAAAGAACCTTTTAAAAGACAAAATGTTTATCTTAAAACTGTTAAAATTAACTCCAAATGTAGAACATATGTTTTGGCGTACGAACACATGAAAGTATATTTAACCATTTTTAAAATGTAATATGATTTTCTTACTATGGGGACATAATTATGGTTAGTCTTTTGACTATTCAAACCAAACCACCGAAAAATATTTTTAAAACAATTATTTTTTGGCCTAATATAAATTCCGTCATCTTGTTTTTATTCTCTTATCTGGCCATATATATTGATTGTATAGTTATTACTGTCTGGATATATGTACGGTTGTAAGAACCATTATGGTGGATAGAGGAGATGAAGCTATGAATATAGTTACCTAGCCAAAAACCCTAAATAAGTGGATAGTTTAAAACTAGATTATCAAAAGTACTTTCACAATAAATATTAAGTTAATGTTTTACCATGTCTCACTATACGTTTGGAATATAAGCACATGTATTAATACGCTCGTGTGTTAGAAATGAGCAAGGAATATTTGAGAGAAAATGTACCCTCATTTTCATGGAAGGGTGTAGTAAACCATTTAGGAACAATCCACCCTCAATACACCCAGCCGAGATTTGAACCCCAACCTCCCCACCAACCGCACATCGTGTTCCATAATCTTGACATTTAAACCGTGTTTCCATCAGTGTGAGTGCTTCCACATTCAATTCATATTATGACCATCCACTTGAAAATAATTTAATAAATATATTTGAGAATGTATATCTGAGTCTGGGGAAACAAACCCAGGACATTGGAATGCTACACTAAAGTTCCCGGGTTCTATTTTCGTGTCCAGGTGTCATTTTTTTTTTAAACTTTATTTAAATGAGAAATATTTTGGTCATTGTTGTCATCCATCTCGTTGCCAGGATTACGAATCAACGACTGACCTTGTTGTGTGATGTGGGGCATATTCTGAAAGCGGTAAGAATGGAAATATATAGGCGCTTGGATTTATAAAATTTAAAAGTATCACAACAAATGACACATTTTTGTTTGTAAATATGGTTACTACGTTTTGATAGAGCATTGCTAGGTAACAATTCGTTTAAAAAGTTTTTATATTCCTTGTAAAATTATTTTACTATTATATTTTCCAACAAAAATACTTTATATTAAAGAAAATACTAATGACTTGCACATTAGTCAGTTTTGGATATTTGATAATCCATTTTTTGGAAATCTTTTTCCGGAAGTTTTATTCCTTATGGAATATGGGAAAACGGAGACAAATTTTCTGTGCCGCAGATCCAATGCCTTCTCGGTTTGAATATGAAAGGTAAGACATTTTACTTTAATTCAAATTAATTTAACTCTTACATTAATTATATATGAACACATTAAAGTAAAATGTGAATTTACTATCTATGCAAATAAAGTAAAAAAAATCTATGCTTATTTGGGAGATCTTGTAAAATAAAGATTTTCAATGTATTTGGACATTTAAAGTGATATTTCTAATACATATTTTAAGCGTCATATGACTTACAAACTAAATAAATTAAAATATTAAACATTTAATCTATAGGCATGAATGTTGCTGTGCGTGTTATATAGATTGACACTTGACTAAACAAATAGCCAACTATTTTACTAATCCTTTTAATTTAATGTATTCCAAATCGGTAGTAGTTCTTATCACACAGGCTCTTTAAATTATGATTAAAGTGCTACCATAACTAAACATAAACTCGATCAAATATTTAAGCCAAGGCACTGGGAATTTTATAACCTATATGTTCACTGCATATTTAAGAAAAAATCTAAAGTATAAGATAAACATTGGAAAACAGACCAAAAACTTTTAAAAATAACTGAAAAACCATCCACTTCGGTGGCCGCATAGTTTAACGCACTACTCTCACAGTAGACTATACCGCCAATGACGGAGAGATCAAGTTTCTAATCTCGGTTGGGTGTACTGAGGGTGTTTTTTTTTCAAAATTGTTTTCCACTCTACCTCAAGGCAAATACGGGTACATTTGCTATAAATATAAACTTCCCAAACTCCAAAACCATAATCTTATAATCCGAACGGGTAATAAGATGCGGTACTAAAAAACACTAAAAAAAACCCACATCGTACGGTGCGTGGATCAAGGTGTCAATCTTGTCTATTCGGGTTTGCTGATGACAGATAAGTTAAGGTTCGATACCTTGAACGGTAAATGAAGCTATTGGAGTCATCAAAACATCTCAACATGAAAACTGTAAAAATGTAATTCTTTCAAAGTTTTTTTTAATCCTCCGTATTTAAAACCTTTTCCATCAAGCTGTTATTAAAAATGAGGTTGCGTTAAGAGGGCCGGCTAGTGCGTTGTAGACCCCAAAAACCACATGCCACTATTTAAGGAAGGGTTTGTTATTTCAAAACATGATTCACGTCAAAATATAGGCAAAAGATATCAGCATGTCTATAGGACTTAAGCCCATATATTCTAAACTATGTAATTTTTTTTTAATTTTGAAAAGTAAAATTAACTGATTCTTTGTTAGGTTTCACGCGATATTTTGAACTTTGATATCAAATCAAATTGTTAGAAGCACAGATCTAATCTTCCTCAAACAAATAAATCTGTTTTTTTTAATGGTCACAACAGAAAACTATAAGAAAATTGAAAATTGTTTCAACGATATTGAAGCTTCAAACTTGCCGATCTTATAAGAAATACCATAGTGTGTAGCTTCTTCCTTTCAAGTAGACAGAACCCTTAACCGTTATAAATAATATTCACCGTGGCGTGACGTGACACATGAGGCTTACCTCTTGCTCGTTTTACTATAAAAGTTTCTTTTTTTTTTCTTTTTTTTTTTGTGGGGTGACTTTCATTTTCTCTTACTAATTATTGAGGAATCTGCATCCAGCGCTCGTCGATAAAGGATATGTAAAACCACAAAAATAGAGGGTTTAAGAGCGAGAACCAATTGAAAGAAAAGAGGAAGTTTAAAAAAAAAATTGTATTTTTATTAATATAACTTAGCTAATATATTCAAGATTTTATATTAGTTTTTTTAACATTCTTATGGTAAAAATAAAATAATCATTGTAATAAATTACTGTCATTATTAATTAATAAATTATTTTATTGTGAAACTTGAACTTTTTTATAGTCTTTTTGTTATTTCGGTGATATCAGGACAAATAAACGATAAAGTGACACTATTTTATGTTTGGATTCGCTAAGTTTTTGCCAATTTTATCCGTTTTATGTTCACAAAAGGTGGAAATCTTAGTTTGCAAAGATAGGATTTTTACATAATGATAAAAAAAAATTGGCGGTACACACCGATGACGGATAGAACAACAGGAGAGCGCGTCAAGTTAAGACTAAATTTTCCCCGCAAGCTGATGGCTGGTGTCGATTTTCAGGAGCAGAATATAGTTAAATTGTAATTTATTTTATAAAGTGTTAAATGTGATTGCATGGTAGAAAAGGGGATTAGAAATTAAAAGATATAGAAGGAAAGGGATGACCAGTCAACATATTTACAGAAGGACAAAACTTGTAGCGCCTTTCCTGGGAATATAATTTACCAAATGAAAGTGATTTGGGTTAAAATCTGAATATACCGAATAAAAGATTCAGAGAACTTTTCTGAATCGTTGAGGTCATTGTCTTGTTCTATGATTTGATCGCAAATCGAGTTTTACCGTCAAGAGTAAGCGATTCAAGTCTTGCATTTGTGGAAGAGTACAGTATTTTATTTTAACTTTATCTTGTTCTTCTTTCTCCT
>CABFWO010003134.1:0-14444 GCA_902155825.1 Timema genevievae | reverse complement strand
TTTTTTTTTTTTTTTTTGCCCGGTATTTAGTTTGAGTAATGACCTAGATGATTACTTGATTCTGGGGGGTTCTTTTTGCCTCCTTGTTAAAAATGGCTGCATCTGTTTCTCATTAGATACAAGATCGTCTTTTTAAGATTTGACTTTAACAAGTTACTGTCGTGTTCAACTTGATTCCTAACACTTTTCTTGTACTCCCGGTCATAAAATATGTCGGTTTTTTTCCAGTCAAGATCCCACTATAAGCCGACCACTTTTCGTGAACATCACTGTACAAGAATTGTATTTATATTTATGATAGCGTTTTTTTTTTATTTCGTGATATTTTAAAAATATATGATGATGCTTCAGAAGCTTCCCTAGATGATAAAAACATATGTGATATTTAACTTAGTAAGTATGCAGCAGTGACACTGGTTTGTTTCGCCCTCTCCATCTCTCTCTTACCCATAAGTAGCACCACTTGTCTCTCTCTCTCTCTATGCTCCACAGTCTTTCTCCCTCTCTTTCCAATATATAAATCCACTGTTAATATTATGTTTCACCTGCATTAGTTGGAAAGCCGATTGAGCATCAACCTTGTTTGGCACCGACTGGAAGTTCGAGGAGCAAGTCCCAGCTAGGTGTAAGGCGATTTTTCCTCGATTATTTCTAATTCACCCCCGAAAAAAATGCTGGTACACTTACTCTACAATTCAACCTTCCTCATCCATATCACAATAGTGTAACTATGCGTACAGCCCAGCTATGTAAGACGTGGAGCATGAATAAATGACGATATACAGAGGCCTATGTATATTTTATATATAACCTATATTTATATATATTAAATATATATTTATATATAATTTTATATACAGACCTATTTATATATTTATTGTCAAAAACTACCCGATTTCAGGTGTGATTTTCCCCCCATATTAAATTCACTTGAAAGGTGTTA
Source organism: Timema genevievae (assembly GCA_902155825.1). Classification (NCBI taxonomy): domain Eukaryota; kingdom Metazoa; phylum Arthropoda; class Insecta; order Phasmatodea; family Timematidae; genus Timema; species Timema genevievae. Next base: position 13,501 of record CABFWO010003134.1, on the reverse strand, counting down.
TGCAGGGTTGGCCAATAGTGGCACGTGAAGACACTTTAAATGGCCCTCCTAATCTTGCTTCTTCTGCTGTCTTTGACAACCAAACTAAATATTGATGAACGCGTGAATACCAAAGAGATCTAAAAACCTCATTAAGAACTGAAATAGCTTTTTAGTGTTTTGATTTTTAATGCTTTCTTATTAAATATCATTTGTGGTTTCTTCTAGTAATTGTTTTATTAATGCTGTTATTATAATTAAAACATAATTATCCAATTACGTAGTATGCTACTTTTTACTAATTTGATATCCTGTGATTTAAAAAATTACCTTTAAATATTTCTGGATTGTGTATTCTGAACACATGCAATTATTTTTTCCCCGATAGAATTATTTTATATATAGTGTTCTGTTTTATTGGTAAATTTTTATTTTAAATATTTTACCTAAAGTAAATAGAAATAACCCAGAACTCTCTCTACCTCAATAAAGAGGGGAAAAAAGTCGTTTTTATTTTTATTGTGTTTTTCACAGGGTTGTGTTGGCAGGGTAAATTAGATTAGAGGTGAATAGTGGCACGCCGAAGAAAAGGTTCGGCCACCTCTGGTATATCCAGAGATGGGTGTATCCTTAGCAAAATTTAATTTTCACCTTAATTTATATCTGGAGATTGATAGCTACGAGTGCAAAACACACAAGAATATACTACATTATTGTAATAGCATCAGTATATGAACCATGGTCCCCTACACCCATAGTCAGTCAGCCCATCTAACCACTTGGCCACAAGGCCGGGTCCTTGATTTATTCGCAAATGTCACAAGGCCATGTTCTCTCTTAGCTGTTCTCCGTAAGAAGAAAGGTGTTTCTTACCTAATATAGTCTTAGAAGATATTTCGCCGAGTCATCGTGAGGTTGCAGGAAAAACAAACACACACTCGGATAGGTCGATGACAACTGTTAGGGAAATGGTACATCGGTTGGTAACTGGTACGGTACCTTCTCAGATGATTCAGAGGTTGCAATACCTTGCCCCATAAGAGTGTATCTAAGAGGTATTTTCCTTGTTGCATGAAAGACAATCGACCCCATGATCCTGTTTGGGTAAAGGTGTGCCATACTTGCCGCAGTCGGTGACAGTTTGTGTGTACAAATATTTTCCTCGTTAGTAAGGACAGTACATAGACAAACACACTCTAACTTATAATATTGATTTTTAAGATTCACTTATTTACAACGGATGTTTGTTGGTCAATGATTTCCAAGCATCAATGCTGGCATTTCGATGTTTGCACAATCTATTTTTTTGTACCGATATTCGAGTCACTTATGTATAAATATAAACAAATTACGAAAGTTTGTTGTTCCAACTAATTTATCGAACTGAAAACCAATAATCACTAAGAGTAGATATTTTACAGTTATTACAATGTTTATTTGGGGGATTTTACCTTAATACAATTTGTTTGAATTGATATTGAAGTATAAAATTAATTTATTACAAATGCACTTAGTTATTAAATGAAGTTGAAAAAGTTTCTATTTTTACTATTTATTCAATGTCATCCCCACTCGCTAGCTGCCATGAACCCAGTCCGCCAATCAGGTGGTCCAAGGTATTCAATTTGTGACCCACGGACCATAACTGGTCCGTAGGTTCGTTGCTGTTGATCTGCAAATAATTTCTTAAATTTTGTTTTAATTGTATTTTAGAGACTCCTATTAAAGTTACCTTTAATTTTGTTTTCAACCTATTCTCACTAAAGATAACTTTGGTTAATTTGTGGTTCAAACACGTATATAGGTTTTAGTGTGTGGCACAAACCCTACAAACCAGCCCTGGTAAAATCGCAACCCGTCACTTATTTTTATGCGACCCGCAACCTATATCATCTACGGAAAAAGTTTATTGCTAGAAATACCAAATTTAAAAAAATATTTCTTATGGAAGTATATACCATTTCTATTCAACACACCTATGAACATTTTTGTATACCTGACATTATAGAGATGATGAACGAAATGAATGGTTAGCATTAATTACACTAAGCTCCATTTTATTTGAAGATCAATTAACCTACCTATATATTTTTACAATAAATTGTGTCCTCTTAAAAATCATATTTTATTTGGCGGTCCATTATATTATAAAAACTCAATGCAGCCGGTCGACCATAAAATTACCCAAACTTGTTAGATAGCTAAATTACGTTTTTGTGATATGTATGTATTTATTTTGCCGGTGTACTCATGTGAAAATAGAAATTGAACTTAAACACGCAGTCAATTATTTTATCAAATTAAAAACTGTTGATTAATTTACACAGTTCACAACTACAAAAATCGACGCACAAAAAGTTGAAATATTTAGGAAATGTATGTGATACAAAGTCTGAGATCTAAATTTGATCGAAATTAGGCCTGATGTTTAATAATCTGTGCTTATCATCCAATTCCTGTACCTTTGCTGGTCGTTTAAACTGAACAAGTAGTTTTTACTGGACTGTTATTTTTTTTTATATAAAAGTTTAAAATTACGGGTATAAGTTGTCAGTCTCACAATAGACTGGATTGCCGATGACGAGGAAGTCAAAGTTCAAATCTTGAATGGTACATATTAGAGATGATTTTACTCATTTAATTCATCACTGTGATTTACACACACCCTCTTCCCGCTAACTTGGGGGAATTTATTCCTAAATATTAACTTAAGAACATTACAACCACTCCTTTTGCCTAGATAGTTACTATTAAACAGTATACAGGCAGCTCTAGATAGTTACTGATTTTATAACAGGACTAAACCGTAAACCAATCCTATATATTATTTCTGTTGTCGACATTCCTTTTTTATCAACTAATACAAAGCCTACAGCGATGAATAAGGTATCAGTGGATAGGACTTTTACCTACTTCTGACATAGCATACTCAGTTTACGTTAAAACACATTTTTTTGTTTAAAATTTTAAGTTAAAAGAAAAATCTAACGGTATTTTTGGTATCAATTAACGAAAATAAACTCTCTTTGCTATTTTCTGTATACACTTCACTGAGTATTTAATTCCAAAAACCCAACAAAAGACAAAATCTTTTTTTGAGTGGAAAGGGGAAGGTTGAATGTGCGAAAGTTTCGCAAAGGTTTACTGGCAATAAATAAATTCGTTAGCATCAACCGGAATCGAACTAGAGTCCACTTAGTAACAATGACGCCTACAAAAAACATTTATTTGAAAAATTTATAAGTATACCTAAGCTTGCTTGATTTTGGGGGGGGACGTAAATTAATCATCTGACCTATTGTGGAAAGTAACTTTCTAATTATTTTGCATGGATCTATTTTTCTTAAACTTTTTCTCCGTTTCTACGAAACGATTTATGTGTGGACAAGAGATATATTTTTTTTATTTTTTTTTAAATTAATTGAACAAAAATGCACCACACGACAAGTTCATTACCTCACATATCTTCGGTGGCAACAAAAACCGGTTTAACTTGTCCGAGATTTGCGCAGTCAGAATATTGCTCCTTGTATGGGCTTTGCCATAAAACATTTGAAATTATATCACGTGTATGAACAACGTGATTTAAATGTATATTTATTTTGGATTTTAGCACTGTCAGTAGTGGGTCAGTATAATCTGCTAAGGGTCCAGTACGCCCGAATAATTGGCCATTTTATTAAAATCGGGGACTCCTTTTTAACAGTAATGACCACCGCACCAGTAGACTAAGTGTTATTTATTTATTTGAGGTATTTAACGTGCACTTTCTGAACCGAATGATTATATGAACACATTATAATTTCTATGAGCGTACGTGAAAGGTACCACCAATTTTGCCGAGAAGGGTATTTTCACTTATCTTCCAAGAAGTGTACTTTTACTTGCCACAATCGACAATGGACCTTCGGATATACTTCCCCTCCAAGAGAAGTTGTGCTACGGATTTTTATCAATCAAGAAAAATCCGTTGACCTCGGCTGGGTTAGAACTCACCAACATCGGGTCCTGAGGCGAGTACTTTACCCCAAGACTACCGACGTTGACTTTTCTGCAGTTAAAATCGTTTTTAATTTGTGTTCTATTATAATTAATAGGTTAAGAGAGTGCGTGTTAAGACCCCTAATACCCACATTATTAGCCACGTGGACAAAAGCTTCAACTATTCTGATGGGATAGAACCCCAGCTGGGTGTTCTAAAGAAAGATTTTCCTTAATGGTTTCCGAAGATGCGGGTTCATTTCCTCTAAACTCTGCCTTCCTCGTCTTAACTCAAATAATGTAATTAAATGAGTACTTATTGAATGGATGGTAGGAAGTGATACAAAAAAAACTAGTACCACAAATAAAATAGTTTTATTTATTACTTTATTATTTTCGTCCGAGCAGTACTTATCATACTTGGGTGATCTCAAACTTTCTTGTATATAATTTTAGTGGAGGTGTTGAGGAGCTCATATCCAAGGCCGTAGCCAGCCAATAATTTTAGGGGGGGTTTGGTGGGCACATCCCCCAATTGCTGGAAGTTAGAAAAAATTCTAAATGATAAACCGTTCTAGAAGCTCTCTAAAGTGTTTTTTTATAGTAAAAAAAACCCTAATTTGTATTTGTATCTTAATTTTGATATTTTTTGGACCATAAATAAAGTCATATATAATTTGTTCATAAAATTTCGCAGGGGGTTTGAACCCCCAAAACCCACCCCTGGCTACGGCCTTGCTCATATCATGTGAAATTAAACAGAAAACTATATACAGGATTTCGTTTGAACTAGGTAATATATTGAAGTATGGTATTTTGATCTATTTTCTTGGCAACAACGAAATTTGGCTAAGTTTGACAAATTATTTTTTCGTTTGAAGATATTTATTTTATAATTTTGATGTATTTTAAAATATGATAAAACAATTTCATTGGTATCAACCCCCACTTATTTATTAAGAATAAGACCCGCTTCAGTGGCCGCATGGTCTAACGCACTACTCTCGTGTTAGTCTAGGCGGCTCCTAACGGGGAGATCAAGGTTCGAGTCTCGGTCGAGTGTACTGTGGGTGGTTTTTTTTTTCCTAAATCGGTTTCTACTCTTCCTACACTCAAATGCGGGTACACTTTTTTAAATAAACCTTTCTCACCTCTGAATACATTAGCGTAGTTAGTGTATAGGCGTACAACTCGAACGGGTAGTGAGACGTGGTACTTAAAAATTAAAAAATTAAGATTAAAAACAGTTTCATGAGACGTCTGGTAGGAGGTTTATCACCCACCAATTCTATATCCTGAGTTGAGACGGAATCTTTAACGTACCCAGTCAACACACGAATTACTAACCAGCCTAATACTAGAAAACAGTCAACATATAGTGCCACGACCAACAACTCACCGAAGATATATGTTCAGTCAAACCAGGAATCGAACCTAGGACACTTATATCATTGGTAAAAGAAACTGTAGTAGTCATTCAATAAAATGGTTAGACCCACCTCGGTAAAGTAGTTGGCTAACGCGCTAGTCGTGTTGAGCTAGACCGCCGAGGACAGGGAGATCAAGGTTCGAATCTCGGTCAGGTTAACTGGGGTTGCTTTTTCCTAAATGGTTTTCCACTCTCCCTCTATGCAAATGCGGGTTAACTTCGTCTAATTTAACCTTCCCAATTCCTAATCCATTATAATAATTAGTACTTAAGCGTGTAACCCGAACGGGTAGTAAGACGCGGTGCTAAAATTAATTAATTAATTAACTAATAAAACTGTTGTTTGTTTTGTATGATAGTATAAGATTATGTTATTCATTTTGCCCATTGCACCATCCGTTGCCATCGAAATTATGTAAGTTGACTTAGTAAAGTGGGCTAGTAGGTTACTTTGTCGCGCGACGCATTTCTTTCATCTCAGCAACGGCTGACATTGGAATCAACTGGGACACTTTCTCACCGGTACCCGCCAGAAATATTCCATTGGGTATGACCGGATCTGGTTGAGTAAAGTAAGGTGCAATCGCTGCAATCGGGATAAATACATTATATCTTATCGTTTTTAGTTATTTTGCACCGTGTTTATTACCCACCCATACTATCCATATATTTATATTAAAGTGGGGATGAAAGTGATGCTAAATAAAAGGTCAGTGTTTATTCAGTTTTTTTATGTTAAAACTTTTTTTGGTCAAAATAAATCAATTATTGCCTCAGTACAAACATAGAACTTTTTTTTCACATGGAGATATCAACATTTCTTGAATATATGTCAAGGGTCTCTTGGAATTTAAAAAGTTTGTCACCTAATGCCGCTACGCTCATGACAGATGTTGATATCAGCTGTTGATATCACCACGTTAAGAAAATTTAAATCTTATGTTTCTACTGGAGAAATATTTTATTTATTTTTTTGATCAATACAAATTATTTACTATAAAAACTGCAAGAACACTGCCATTGTATCACGTTCTCTACAATCCCACCTTAAGGACTGAAACTAATAAGGTCATTCAAATGTTGAATGACAGTAAAAAATCTTTCGGTCTCTAAGAGTACGGGTTCAAGAGAATGATTTTTGAAGAATATCTACTGACATATTTATATAAATAGTTTGAGGGAGACTATGCATCTTCTATATTCTATACAATAATAAAATTAAGAGTATCTATCGCATGCAGAGGTCTGAAATTTAAAAATTGGTAGCCCCTGCGCACAAACATTTTCACCTCAAAGCTTAAATTTTAATATTTTTTTAATTTACTACTAAAAACTGGGTTGATAGGGCTAACATGGAAGATATTTTATTTTGTCTATTTGAAGCAAAGAAAATGCGTTTTCCTGGTACTTCTGCTAGTGTTAAATAAAAACTAATGCACCCGATCGTATTTGAATCCTATCCTCTCAAATCAGATATGAAAACCACTATATTTACACTGTCAAAAATAATATCACCAGCAACAGTGGTTGAGGGTTTTATAAGCTGTTAGACTTTCACTCCTGTCTGTTCACCGTGGAATAGGGAGGTTTAAGTTTGAGTACCAGCTAACTCTGCTGAAACTCACTCAGCATCATTTATCTGATTACACGCTATATGGATATCACATTGACCTGTATCACTCAGCATCATTTATCTGCTTACACGCTATATAGATATCACATTGACCTGTATCACTCAGCATCATTTATCTGCTTACACGCTATATGGATATCACATTGACTCGTATCACTCAGCAGCATCTCGGAAAATATTACTAGTTTGAGTTATTTATCATATTTTAATATGTACAAAATAATTTACAAATAAGTAGTACACTTTTTTAAATTCGAAGTAAACTCGAATCGAATGAAATATTCTCGATGCCGAATCGAAGTTCTGATATTTATTTTAGTTGTGATTAGTGATTGAAAATATTTTATTTTGTGGTTATTTATATTATTAGTTTATGCATTAAAATTACTTTGTTAATGATTTATTGAACAATTTTTTGCAATATTTTGTTTTAATCTGATGGTTTAAGCAAGCTATTATCAAAACTTACAATTTCAATTATATTGGATTTTTTCTATGGGAGTATTAATTTTTAATGTAAAAAACAGTTTTAAGGCCGGAATTTTTTTCTGAGTTAAGTTAAAGTTTATGTTTGCTTTGAAGCAAAGTCGAAGCTTTACATACCCCTATAAATAAGCCTATACGATGTGATACGAATAAGTGGGCTCCAATTTTAAAGCATTGATTGTTCGATAAACTGTCAAACTCTTTATTTAATAAACTTGTTTATTTTTGTGCACTACATCTTTTTTGCTCTTTCAAGATATCCGCATATTTACAGAAATGAGGTAAAGATAAAGTAGTTATAATTTAGAGTATATTGGCACGCATTTGCTTGGAGGGAGAGGGGGAGGCATTTAGTATATTTATTTTAGTTGTGATTAGTGATTGAAAATATTTTATTTTGTGGTTATTTATATTATTAGTTTATGCATTAAAATTACTTTGATAATGATTTATTGAACAATTTTTTGCAACATTTTGTTTTAATCTGATGGGTTAAGCAAGCTATTATCAAAACTTACAATTTCAATTATATTGGATTTTTTTCTATGTGAGTATTAATTTTTAATGTAAAAAACAGTTTTAAGGCCGGAATTTTTTTCTGAGTGAAGTTAAAGTTTATGTTTGCTTTGAAGCAAAGTCGAAGCTTCACATACCCCTATAAATAAGCCTACACGATGTGATACGAATAAGTGGGCCCCAATTTTAAAGAATTGATTAGTCGATAAACTGTCAAACTCTTTATTTGTTTAATTTTTAGGTTTTTTTCTTTGTAATCTTGTGTCATTTAAAAATATTGTGAAACGGTTTCACTGGTCTAAATTTCATTGCTTTTCCATGAAGACTCCAGACTACTGCGCCATAATGCCACATCTGGTTCAATCTATGTTACCTTCTTGAGTTATCCTTGGGGTGATAAGGATTCTTAAGAATATTTAGTAATGTATAAATCCTAACATATTGCGCCAGACATAAGAGAAAGGTCAAATCAAACACTGTCAAATTATTTAATCATTGAAATATTGAAATTATGAAAGTTATCTATCGGTGACCTGGTGGTCTAGGGGTAAGGTGTCAGACTTATGTGCTAGGGGTGCGGGGCTCAATCCCAGTCCTGGCACAGATTTATCTGATTTACAAACCCTTCCTTCACCTCTGATAAGACGTGTATTAATCACAACTTGTGAATGTGAGGAATGCCAGGCCTTCACCGTGGTTTGGATCCCACGTTAAACTGTAGGTCCTCCATTTCATCTCACAATCTCCCTACCATTACACATTAGCGTAAGTGCGTATAACCCGAACGGGTAGTAAGACGCGGTGCTAGTACTACTACTACTAATAATAATATTATTATCTTTCACATTTTAATAAACAGACCCGGCCACAGGCTGGAAACAGTTCATCATAATGACGATTATGATAATCTATCACCCACTTCGGTGGCCGCATTGTCTAAGGCACTAATATCGCAGTAGACTAGACTGCCGATGTCTGGGAGATCAAGGTTCGAATCTTGGGTGGGTGTACTATGGGTTGGTTTAAAAAAAAATCATTTTCCCTCCACACAAATGAAGGTACACTTTGTCTGGGAGATCAAGGTTCGAATCTTGGGTGGGTGTACTATGGGTTGGTTTAAAAAAAATCATTTTTCCTCCACACAAATGAAGGTACACTTTCTTTAAGTATAACCTTCCTTATCCCTAAAACCATTAGCGTAATTAGTACATAAGCATATAACTCAAACTGGTAGAAAGACGAGGTACTAAAACAAAAGAAGACAAAAGAAGCCATTAAAATCATGTTGTGTGATCTATAATGTTGGTAAATAATTTTATTTGTCCTCCTTTATCTCTTTTGAAAGAATTAGAACGTGCATTTGGGCATCAGCATCGTATTCTATTGACTTGTGTTTTTAATATGCGAAGATTTCTTTGAAAATTTCCTTTTAATCTGATCGCTGGTGCTATTTTTCTGTACCTCTACCTATACATTATAATAAAGTAAGTTAAATTTTTGAAACATATGTAGATCACTTACCTAATCAACGGAATATTTTCTAAGTTTATGACTTTTGACATTACTTTTGTTATTTTTTTACTTCCTTTTGGTTCTTCTTGGGCTGGTGGGCATTGTATGGCGTACACAAATCCCGTGACTAGGTACATAATAATAATAATAATAATAATAATAATAATAATGTAATGGCAGATGATGTAATTGATCCTCAGGGAGTATCACGTCAAGGCTACAAGTCAATCAGCTTGTACCAACACTGGTACAGTGCATGGCAAAATAAAGAGATCTCTTTTAACTTGGATTCTAAATTTAAAAGGGTGATCGTCAGGGAAATTCCCAATTTGGTAGAGGTAGTTAAAATAAATGGTATAACACAATCGTATAAAATTTCTCTTGTCATTTATCACAGTTTGGAACAAACTTTTTTAAAAACATGTTTTCGGTAAACTTCCCTTAAGTAAGTGTTCTTCAGAAAAACAAACATATCATTATGTTAATGATAATAAACACTCCTTCAAATATAAATTTTAAACAAAACTGTTCAAACCCATTTTTAACATAAAATTCAGATTTTCAAAAATCAATTATTTTTAAACTAGACTTAAAACTTTTATTATTTGTGAAAATAAAAATAAATTCTTATTTATCATGAAAAAAACATTCCCAGATAATAATTTTCAACCAAATATCAAAGGGAATTTTCTAAAAATTTCAATTTAATAAATAATTAGATGTATAAACAATATGTATTATAATATGAAAGAAACAATTAGAGAATAAATTCTGAGATAATTTAGAAGACATGGCTGTTTGGGGTTAGGGAGGAACGATAAGAAAACTAAATCTGCAGTAGTTGAGAAGACATGCCTTAAGATATTGAGGTAGAAGCAATGACGAAACAAATGGAATCTAGAGTACAATAGCTCAAAAACCTAAATTAAAAATTCTCTCACGCTTAGTGAATTATTTCCAATCTAATATTTCACTCTCCCTCCATTCGAATGCAGATGACTGTACCCAAAAAATTTGGTTTAATCACTAACATATTTAGGTAAATATTCAATTAGCCAAGGTAAGCTTAGCCTTCGCCAGTAATGTTTTCACTCTTAAACTCTTAAACACTTTCTCTTCACTCATAATATGGTCACACTTACTATCAATTCTACCTTATTGGTGTAGCCAACTTTGGAAAACTAAAAAAGATGATTTAGTAAATGCATTTATTCAACATCAGACACCACAGTGCTCAAAAGCAGTAATTGTTTTCAAACCTGGAGCAAATCATGTTCTTTTAGACGCATTAATTTTAATATGAGACTTGCAAGGCAAATATTTACTCAGTAATAGCCTGGATACTTTTTTTTAAAATTTAAATATGTAATTTAGATATACGTGACAAATAAAATAATTGCTAATCGTGTGACAAATCACCTTATTTAATAAATATGATTAAGTGTCCTTTCCGGCAAGGTTAACGAAATAGTTTCTTGTTCAACTATAGCTAGTACAGGTTACGCAAACCTAATTAATATTATATAACACATGTGACGCTAGACTAGTAATAATAATGTAACACACACAGTCACTCTCACAAGCGGATGCAAAAAAGTAAGGTCATTTGGACTATATACCTGTATGAATAAAGTTAAAGTATTTACTAAAACTATTCTAATATATTCTTACATGAAGCAATGCAATCCGAAGATGTCATTTGTGATGGTATCAATACTAATAAACATAGTCAACTTTTATCAATGTTGAATGTAAAAAAAAAGTTTGTATTTATAAAAGTTTCTTCCTGCCATAAATAATCACAATCATTGGCGCAGGATCAAGGGACGGTACATGAAAATATGATATCAGCCCGAGTTTTAATTATTGGGTACATTATATAATTCTTATCCACCCAAATTCTAAAATAAAGGGCCAGTTTCATAGTCAGATTTAGTACGCCTAAAGTGCGAGTCGATACTAAATACAAGACGTCACCTACCTGAAATTGAATGGAATGGGCCAGTTTCATATGCGAAACTAGCCCATTCCATTTTGGTCTAGGTAGATGTCGTCCTGTATTTAGTGTCGACTCGCACTTTAGGCGTACTAAATCTGACTATGAAACTGGCCCTAAATTACTATCTCTCGCTTAAAGGCAAAGAAAGCTATTTATGTGTACAAATTTAGTATGGAAGTATATTGTGAACTATGTAAACAAAATATTTTGGGAAAACCACCCTCTGTAGATTATAATGGGATTCGAACACTGATCTCCCGTAATCAGCAAGCGAGAGCGTTGCCTTGGCCTAGGTCACTCGACTACTGACTCGGTTACACCCAATATAATTGCTGAGGGACCTGCAGGCCTTATGGAGAAAAGCTTTATCTTAGCTCTCTCTCAGTTAACTGTTGCTCTCAGTGATGTCTGAAGGTGGTATGCTAGGGTAAGAAGGAGCTACTGGCAACCTTGACTTACCAACGTTGCGAAACTTGTCTTATATTTGAGGGGAGATTTACCACACGAAAACGAGAGAGCGACAACGCTGTTTCCTCGATGGTAGCCTTGAAGCTGCCTCAGCGATGATATCCAGTGTAGACAAATTGTTGCAGCACGGCCATATTGAAAACTAATAGAAAACGGGGGGAGGGGGGTATTTTTCGTCTGCTGAGAGGATACATAACTAACAAGCATCGATTTTAAATAAACGCAGATCTAGACCTAATTGTTAAAATTGTTTTCAATTATATTTATGTTACTAATGTGTATATATTGTTAATATATTTATATATATATTATTTCTATCTAATTTATGCTAACTATAAGTTTACTTGGCAAAAAGACATTGACAAATTATTCCAAAGAGATTTTAGATTCTCCTTGTTTTCAAGTGGAAGTTTTTTTTAAGGCTATTATTGGAAATCTTTTAAACTGATTGGCGTCTTTTTACAACTTTACAAGGCATGATATTTTTAATTGACAAAAATGTGGTAAAAATCACACAACTATTTTTTATTTGCCCCACCTACCTTCGCCCCTAGTGATTTAGTATTTATATAATTTAATTGGGAAGTGAGCTATTTAGGAAGGATACTTTTTTCTTTTCTTTCATTGAATACTTATTGTAGTGAGAAAGGACCAATCATTTCTTTGAACCAATTGCTATAAGCATATTATTTTATATGGTAAAACAATGACAATTTCCACAGCATTTTAATAAGTTTTTCTTTTACTATCAGAAAATTAATAAAATATTTAAATTCAACATTTCAATTAATTCAATTTTTGATGGACTTTGTTCAAACTTGATTTATAAATGATATATGGCTACATACGAGACTATTTTTTTATTTTGAGTCCAGCCCTTAAATTAAGGGAAGGTTTGTTTCCCGAATAGTGCTTTATGAAAATTTCAAATATTTAGAAAATTACTCTACTAATATTGTTTAAAATGGATATTTAGGGAGTATTTAACGTGTAAAAAAAATTCGTTAACTTGCTTTTTGGTGAAAAATTCGTTTCAGGCTAGATTACTGTTAGGTGATATTTGAACATTCTAATTATTTTGAAAGTGGTTATAAAAAGTTTTTTAAATGTATATTTAGGTAGTGTTCGACATGACAAGTAAAAATGTATTGTAGTTTAGTGATGATTGATTCTTTTTTTAATTTTTATATATTTTTAAAATTATTCTAAGGATTTGGTCCAAAATAGGTATCTGGTAGATTTTCTTACGATATGGATAACTCTCTATACATTTTGTTTTTCTTAAGAAAAATCAATTAATAGTATTAAACTAATGAATGATTTTTAAAGATTTGAATTTTTTTGAAAATGGCTCTAACGATTATCTTTCCAATTTGTATTTGGGGACTTACACATACATTCATACATACACCCATACATACATACATACATACATACATACATACATACATACATACATACATAAGTACGTACGTACATACATACATACATACATACA